>JAGJRO010000750.1:0-15930 GCA_022832285.1 Lepidurus apus apus | reverse complement strand
GTGGGCAAGTTATGTTTTGCTTCAGCTTGCATTCCCGCTAGCCGTATTTTTCTTCGCCGGCTCTATTCCGCCATCAGCGAAACAGGCCCCAAACACCATTACGTCACCCTGTCCGCCGAAGCCAGGGAAGACGTTCGGTGGTGGCAGGCTATGCTGCCCAGGTTCAACGGGACCGCACCGATTTTGGATTGCAAATGGACGTCCGCAGAGTCCTTGAATCTCGCATCAGACGCTTCTGGGGCGCTCGGTTGTGCTGCGGTATGGGGAAACCGGTGGTTCGCCATTCCATGGCCTAAACACATCCTCGCTAATCCCGCGTGTTCCATGTCATGGAAGGAGGGTTTCCCAGTTCTGGTGGCCTGTCTGACCTGGGGAATGCACTGGAGGGACAAAAGATCACGTTACACTGCGACAACATGGGCATGGTAGACGCGTGGCGGGCAGGGACGTCTAAGCAACCGTGGCTCGCGTCCTTGATCCGGCAAATCACTATGGCTTGTTTTTTCTACCATTTTCAGCTACGCCTAGTCCACATTCCCGGCATTCTTAATGACGCAGCCGACAGTCTGTCCAGATTTCAATTCATTCGCTTTTTTCAGGTGCGACCCTCGGCGCGGCCCGACCCAGACCGGATACCGGGGTCGATTTCTCGTTTCCTGGATTCGCCCGAGTCGCGGCTGGAATGCCTATCGCTGACCGATCTCTTATCCAAGATGCCAGAGTCTTGTTAAGCAGCGCTCTAGCTCCCGCCTCCGCAAGTCTCTACTCAACAGCGGTATCGGCATTCCTTAGGTTTGCTCAGTCCATGAATTTACCCCATTCGCCCGCAGACGAGCCTACCTTAATCCTTTTCATTACATTCCTCCGTCGTAACGGCATGGCCCCTCAGTCCATTTTGTCCTATGTTGCGGCTGTTCGTTTTTGGCACGTGTCCCTTGGCTGGTCGCCGCCTTCAGGTCCCACGCTTTCGGTGGCTTTCAGGGCATTGAAACGTTTGCCAAACCCCGGGAGACGGCGCCTACCCATCACGATAAAATCCATGCGGGCTCTAAAGCGGGGCATTATAGATCGCTTCCCTGATCCCCACTCACAGCTCATGCTTTGGGCGACATGCACTACAGCTTTTTTCGGGGCCCTCAGAATTTCTGAATACCTGCCACCCACTCTCACCGCCTCCGCACCTCTTAGCCCGAAGGATATCGTTATGAACCAGGACAATTGCGTCCTCCTTATTCAGCGGTCCAAAACCGATCAATCAGGCGCAGGGGCCCGCGTGTCTTTCCAGGCCACGGGCAGATCCATCTGCCCTCAGCGAGCCATCGAGCGGTATCTCGTAGTTCGGAGATCGTTAACCGGGACCGACGATTCGGCTTTGTTTCTCTGGCCGTCGAATTCGCCTCTGTTGCAGCGTCGCTTTAACGCCATCATAGCGGAGATTCTTCCCGAGTCGGCGGACGGTAATTTTTCCTCCCATTCGTTTCGGATCGGAGCGGCTTCCACCTTGGCGGCGTCGGGGGCTCCGGACCATGCTATTCAGCGCTTGGGTCGCTGGTCTAGCGGCGCGTACGCTAGGTATATTCGGACTATCGACGGTTCCTAACTTGACGTGGGCGCTTCAGTCCACTTGCTTTTTCGTTTGCGTTTCGTTATTTTGCTTATCTTCTTTTTCTTTTAACCTCCTGTATCTTTGTTATTGGCTGGGCGTATTTGAAGCAACCCCGCTAGGACGGCTCATCTCTCGAATAAATGTTTGCGGTTCGCCTCGGGGTATATTTTCCCCTTCTAATTTTTCTTATAGGTTCGGGGGTTTTTGTTTGGGGACACCAGCTTGGCGGTTCGCAGGTCCGCAGCCTCCGGCGTTCCGAGCCGAAGCCGGAGGCCATGCGGTCCCCTGCGAATTGGCTGCGCCCTAGGGCCCGGTTTTGTTGCCCAAACCTGGAAGGATTCCTCACGACACCTGGAGAAGAACAGTATTTCATAGGAAGCCCCTACTTTGGTTCCTGCCTGTGCTTTCGATTTGGTTTGCTCGATGGATTCCTCGCTCACCTGGAAGGAGGCCTCGCGACACTTGGAGGATAATGGTAATTATTCGGGTAGGAGTAGCAGGTCGCCACCCCGTAGGAATGAGCGTCCACTGTTCCCTGAGTCACAATCGGGAAAACTAGGAGCGACGACCTCGGGAGGTGGGGCTGCCCAGATGCTACAAATCCCCCTTCTGGGTATTTTAGGCGACAAGCTTGTTAAAGAAGAAGTTAAATGTAATGGGATTAAAATAGTTGGGATTATTGACCCGGGGGCAGTAGTTAGTGTTATTTCCAAAGCCTGGGCCCGAGATAATCGAGTAGAAGTTGTTCCATGGAACGGCCCGGAGATTACGGTGGCCAACGGGGAGTATGCAAAAGTTCGAGGTAGTGCCTCGCTGACTATTGAGCTAGCAGGGGATATTTTAAGGACGGAGGCCGTTGTTTTTAATAACGGTTGTATCGATCTGCTAATTGGGAATGATGTATTGGAACAATAAGGGGAGGTGACCATCCGGTATGGGAACGACGGTTACCGACTTGTGAGTCATAGTAAGATCCAGGGGACAGCAAGAAACTCAGACAGGAATTCATTCTATACGGCTACAGAGGCTTTAGGCTCCCCAGCTGTTGACCGCGTACAAGTACCTAATTCAGGCATGGAGGAAAAACCGGTTATTGCTATGATGATTGACCCCGAGACGGGGAGGAAAGGAGGAAATTTCGCGGAGGTTCCCGCAGTTACAGAAGACGCGGTAATAGAGGCTGAGGAAAGGCTATTTTTGGGAAAAGGGGTCAGCATAGGGCATAGCCTAGTGACTTTCCAGAACGAAAAAGGTCTGGTATTGCTCACGGATTTTGGGCCCGAGGCCCAATGGATAAGCCAGGGGACAGTTCTCGGAGATGTAGAAGGAGGTGTACAGTACAAGGCTGTTGAAATAGAACGTGAAGCTCAGGATTTTACCCTTGAGAGCTGTGTCGCAGACATAGAAACAAGTGAAAAGAGAGCAATGTTAGACGTGTTGCGCAAGCCTAGAAAATGTTTCGCTGCCCATTCTTCCGACTTGGGCTCATCTCAAGTAATACAACACGAAATAGATACTGGGGATTCCAAACCTAGGGCACAAGCACCGTACCGAAATGCGTACCGCGAGAAGGAAATCATCACAACCCAGGTAGGGGAATGACTAAAGGGGTGGTTGAGCGCTCTGGCAGCCCTTGGGCCTCCCCAGTGGTCCTTGTGAAAAAGAAAGGGATAGGGCTTTAAGCTTGACGGTGTGGCGACTTATGTTACAACTATACAATTTGCGCAAGCCTATACAATTTTTCTTATTAATCTTTCAGGGAATGATGGATGTCATTTTAGCGGGTTATAAATGGCACGTTTGCTTGACGGTGTGGCGGCTTATGTTACAACTATACCCCAGTCTAGTGAGAGAAGAGCTCCTGTTATAATTATGGTATCACTGGTCCATCTGGACTCGTTTGGGCAGTTGTCTATTAGGATCTTTATAACATTTCGTGTTAATTTTTTTATTGGACCTTATTAACACCGGCCAACCTTATCGTGTCCCCATATATCTGTATCACTGTATGAGTAACCCTAATCCATTGTGTTAGAGATTAGTAGTGGCGTGGCTTTTACCTCATAGCGCTGTGGACGCGTGGCCTGAAAACTCCGAACGGGACGTTCGAAGGCGAGTTGGGGGGTAGATGTCACGCTATAAAATGTCGCTACATGTACCAACGTCGCTAACCTGCTCGGTGCCACGTTGCACCTGGGTAGGCGGGCGACGTTGGAAGGTTACAAAAGGGAGAGTCTAGCGGTGGAAAGGGGGCACACGGTTTTTATCTCAAGTGCATGGGTTGTGTTTTCTTTGTAAGTTCCTCGAGTTAGATACAAATGTTGGAAAATACGCGTGTAAATTATTGGCGTGACAATATATTACATCAATTTCAAACGCTAGAGGTCCGAACCAAACCCCGTAGAGCCAACGAAAACGGATGTGAGCCTCTGGGAACGCGCATCAGTAGGCTTACTCTCGCGTACGTCCTGACTTGACTTGCATTCATTTGCATTTTCAAGTTTCATCCGCTCCCAAACCACCATTTCACTGTCGATTTGTTGTTATTTTAG
Source organism: Lepidurus apus apus (assembly GCA_022832285.1). NCBI lineage: Eukaryota > Metazoa > Arthropoda > Branchiopoda > Notostraca > Triopsidae > Lepidurus > Lepidurus apus. Next base: position 11,772 of record JAGJRO010000750.1, on the reverse strand, counting down.
CTTTCAATCGCACGATCTCGTACTTGCGACAATTTGGGTGTGGTAGTGCAGTTGATCCGCCCCAAAACTGTAGCTGCTGCGGTATCCAAAGAGCTGGAACAAATACGGTACTTTCCAGTGCTTCGCTCTCAACTCACAATTGACCTGACTATTCTGACAGACTCGGTGGCCAAAAAGCTTCCCCAAAAAAAGACCCTGGAAGGCCTATTTGCTACTATGGACTATACTAAGAGCGGAGGCAGTGTGATGCGAAAACTGGATCACTACAGTTGCTCGCTACTTCAGTTTCGTAGATAAAATCGTTGTCTACCTGGGAATTAATGACATTACAGTAATTGCACTTCACGTACAAATACCTATCATCTCAGAAAAAAAGATAAATCAAAAGTCGTTCTTTTAAGAAATGCATTAAAGATAACAAATGAAACCTCCACGATCTATCCGAACTTCAATACGATGACCGATTATAACAGCATTGCACTATTAAAACTGGAAAAGCTGGCGCCTTTGAGTGCAGCAATCCAGCAAATTTGTCTGCCTTTCAAGTTTTTCACAAGAGATTTTGCCGAACAGAATGCTACAGTAACCGGTATACAAATCTAAGATATAGTTATAATCAGTACTGGCAGAACCTTACTGGTGACCTGGGAGATTGCTCTAAGCATGGCGTCTTTTCTTTCAAAAAGAAACAAATCCAATTCGAGCTTAGCGTCCCTGTCAGTTTGGCGCGCTGAGCAGCTGCCCCTATTACCCTCTACCTTTAGCTTCCTCTTGTTACAGTAGGGGAGAGTGGGTCTCGTTCGGCCAATTTTTATTTTTGCTTTCTGTAGACCTCCGTAAGTACTGGAACGGAAAACCTTTGCTCGTTTTGAAACCCATTTGGAAGAACTCGACGAAAGCCAAGATTTCGGTGATTATGTCGATCGTCTGGAACAGTATTTTGAAGCAACCGACATTGCAGAGGCGAACAAACAACGCGCAATCTTTTTAAGTGTTTGTGGCGGTAAAACGTACAATGTAATTGGGAACTTGCTCATGCCGGAGAAGCCGAGTGCGAAAAGTTACATCGAGCTTAAGTCGTTGTTTACAACTCACTGCCAACCAAAACAGTTGAAAATTGCTGAGAGGTACAAATTTCACAAGAAGAATGAAAAGGAAGAGGAATCTGTAACTCAGTTCGCCACAGATTTAAAAAGATTGGCAGAGAAGTGCAATTTCGCTACAAATTTAAGTGAAGCCTTACGAGACCGTTCATATGTGGATTAACTTCAAAGAACATACAGAAACAATTATTAACTAAGGAAAAACTTGTGATGAAGCCATCTAACGTCGGTAAAATGTAACTACTCTCTCCCGGCTCTGCCCACGTGTCAATCAGTCCAGCACAGCAAGACGCATTGTATCGACCATAATACAAATCTCTCATTCAACATCATCACAAAACTCACCATGGCTACTGCGTTGCAATTTGCGCAAACTATGGAAGCAGCGGAATCCTAATCTCAGCAGATGAACGAAAGCCGAGAGGAAACTCAAAACTTGGACAAAATTTCGTTTAAAACGTGTTGGCGTTGTGGAAGAAAGAACGGTTCTGGATAGAACAAAGAAAGGAAGAATAATAAGGAAACCCGTTGGATATAGAAACTAATTTAGAATATTTTACCTCCTATTTCATATGAACTTTTGAAATTCCCGCGGTACGTCCAATATGCTTAAACCAGATTTCTTGGAAAAAATACGTTGATCGGTCGTTCTGACTTGTGAAGTTGTACTGTTCCCTCAAAATTATTGTGTCGAATATATACGGAAATAAATTGCTTTTTTATATTCACCTTCGTGACTATACAGCCCTGGTTTCCAGAACAAGAACCACACCCCGGATAATTGCCGTTTTCGTACAGCCGAAGGGAAAAAAGGCCACGCGGCTACAGCCTGCCAAGAAAAAGAGTGAAGAAAACCAGAGCCACAGGAAAAAGGTAATGGAGAAAAAAACGAGAGACCAGGGTAGCCTACACATGGAAACTTCAGTAACCAAGCCTGGAACCTCAGAAGATAGCCAAGGTTCTGAAGGAGAATCTGAGACTTCAACACTTGGGCACATGTCAGTAAAGGGAAACGAGAAGAGTTTCGGCCTCTTTCAATGTGTAATGAAAGAAAAAAACAACAACAACAAGGAATGGTTAGTGCCTTTGGAAGTTCAAGGAAAAAACTGCATGTTTGAGTTGGACACCGGATCAGCAGTAAGCTATTAGCCTCTGAGCTATTAGTCTCTCACTCTCTGAGCTATTAGCCTCTGAGCTATTAGTCTCTCACTCTCTGAGCTATTAGCCTCTGAGCTATTAGTCTCTCACTCTCTGAGCTATTAGCCTCTCACACTATTAGCCTCTGAGAAACTTTACTCCAAACTATGGGCCGACATAAAACTGAAACCATGCAAGCTAGAATTGCAGACTTACACTGGAGAGAATGTTTCCATCCTGTGAGAAATTTGGGTTGATGTCCGTTGTAAAGACATCCGAGTTATTACTGAATATTAGTTAATATTAGAATATTAGAGTTATTACGGAAGAAATACGGAGAGCTTTTTGAAGACAAGCTGGGAACCGTAACGAAATACCGTGCTAAGCTGCGATTAAAACCGGGAGCTGAACCGAAGTTTTTCAAGCCAAGGCAAGTACCGTTTGCTATAAAAGAAAAGGTAGCGGCCGATCTACAAAGATTAGAAGAAGCTGGAGTTTTAGAAAAGGTAGACTACAGTGACTGGGCGACTTCGATAGTTCCGGTAGCAAAACCCAATGGAACAACACGCATTTATGGCGATTATAAGGTTACTATAGAGGCGTGTGCAGACGTGTACGTGTGCAGACGTGTTTTCCAACGTTCCAAGTTCAGAGTTTTTTCTCCCGCAGTATTAGTGTTTAGTGTTACCTGCGAATAGTTTTGATTGCTGGTTAACGGTCAAGTACACAGTAAAAACTAACTCCGGCTTAAATTTGCACAAGTGTAATAAACTTATTTGGGTTTGTTGTATGGTGACATGATGCGTTCACCTGAGCCCTCCTCCAGAGGGAGGAGGGGCATCACTCGTGGTGACTCAACAAACAATGAGAATAACCCCGAGAACATAGAAGAACAAACAGTGTCCAATGCGAATTGTGTTCGAATCCATTTATACAAGAATTACCAGGCAGCAAATTCTGCAATATGTGCGCAAGGAAGGCAACTTCCAGCAAAACCAACGCGGACTCGCTCGAACCCCGAAGAAAAAGGCTAAAGATTTTCCGAATCCGAATAACCCTTCCGAAATGTTCGAATTCTTCAGGAAACAAAACGAAGAGCTGTCAAACCAAGTGGCAATCATCAATTGCAAAGTCGAGAACCTTCTCCCAATTGCTGAATGCGTCCCCCAGCTTCAAGCGGAGGTCAAATACCTGAGAGAAGTCATCAACAAACACGGAATCGAACCAAAACCTACCCCGTCGCCAGTGGAAGGCCCTTGGTCCGTGGTAAACCGAAAACGGCCTTTACCCAAATCAACAAAGCCCGCCGCTTCCCCTATTCAATCAAGCCAACCCAGCCCGATGAATTACCAAAGACGACAACAAGATGAGCTTATCGTCTACGTCGAACAACTGAATGACGAAAAGAAGAAAGAAGTAGTCAAAAGAGAGGACTTACTCCGAAATCTGGACAGGGACTTGCTTAAAAAGTTTGGCCCCAAGGCTCCCAACGTGATCGTAGCACGGAAGACGAAGAATCTAGTCGAACTCGCACTTGGAAGCGAACGGGAAAAGAGTGAAACAGAGAACCTCCTTCACGACACCACTTTGGACTCACTCGGCCCGATAAAAGTAACCTGCCCGAAACCACGTAACGATTTAGTCATCCACCAAATCCCCAAACAGTTCAATTACCTGATAGCACGAAAGCCTTCGGTTCAATCCTGCTCACATGCCCTTCGGCTGACGCTAAAACGAGGCTGCTTAACTGAGGCTACCTATATGCCTTCAGCAGATCTGTACAGCTCGAAGATCGCCGCCAAGAGCATTTCACACAGTGCTATAACTGCCAAAAGTACGGACACACCTCGTCTTACTGCAAAGAATCACACCCGACTTGCGAGAAATGCTCGGACAAACACAATACGAAAGAATGCACAAACAACACAAGGAAATGCCGGAACTGCGGAAGTAATCACTACTCCTTTGACAATAGCTGCCCAACGCGTATTGCTGAAAGGCAAAAACGCAACCCCGCCGTTTCTCAAGTCCATACCCAAATCTATTGACAGATGGAATAAAAATAATCTTCCATAACATAAGGAAAAGCAATGCTCAGCTGACAGAAACGCTAAGAGAAGCTAACGACTTTAACGCTGACATTATAGCCATAATCGAACCCCCATCTAATCCCTCAATTCCCCTTTTCCATCACTTCACCACATTCCAATCCCAAAGTGACTATAAGGGTATTATATGCTTCAAAAGATGCAGAGCACCTAACGTTTCTGTAGTTACCGTAACAGACTTATATTCGATTATAAAAATAGCCCCCAAAGCATTTACACCCATCTTCCTAATCATTGTATACAGAAGACATACCGAAGACCTTGCGGAGCTTATGAACGAAATCTGGAGAGAACTACCTTTACCTTCCCAGGACGTAATTCTCTGCGGAGACTTCAACGCCCATCATTGGCACTGGGAGAACAAACCAGCAGATAAACCTGGAAGACTACTTTTCGATTATATTACCGAAAATTTTTTAATTCTGCTCAATAATTGGAATGTCTGTACCTTTAACAATGAAAGAGGAGACTTTTCAACTCTGGATTTGGCCTTTGCCTCTCCAAATATTGCTTTTTTAATAGACCTGCAGATTATCGACAAAACCTTTTTCCCAAACCTATCAGATCACGAAGCCATCCGCTTGAACATCGATATTCGAACCGAAAACCCTAAACAGGAAATATGGAACTACAACAAAACAAACTGGCCAAAAATAAATGCGGACCTGGAACTAACACTACAGAGGATAAAGGAGGCACTGTCCGACATAGATACAGTGGAAAAACTAGACACCGCAGTTAACCTTTTAACTGAAGCTCTCTGCAACTGCGCCCAGGTACACATACCCAAAAGAAACATTACGAACCGACAAAACCCGTGGTGGAATAACCAGCTCAATCTACTTCGGAAGGAATTGGCAAAAACACTCAGGGCTTACCGTGCCTTCCCAAGCTCGCTTAATGAACGCAAGTGGAAAGATGCTAGAAATAGCTATACGACAAAAGTGCGTATCACCAAGGAAGAATACTGGAAGCGAAAATTAGACACTTCAGAATCACGAGTTTTATGGAACCTGGAAAGAAAATTTCGTGAATCAAGGAATTCTCTCTCCTTAGATCAACTTATGGACGACAACCGTAAACCTTTTGTTAATGAAATCTCGAAACTTAATTACCTTGCTGCTAAACTTCTCGATTGTAAAAGCTCCCCTCCCTCCACTGTAAACCAGCATAAACAAACAAGACGTACACACCCACAAAAGACTAGACAAAAAGACTTACCAACTGTGACTTTAGAAGAATTGGAACAAATAGTTCACTCCTTACCGAACATGGAAGCGCCTGGAATTGACGGCATACAACCAATCCTACTTAAAAAGACGTGGCAAACAATAAAAAGGACCACTACGGACATCTTTAACTCCAGCCTCAGACTATGTCACTTCCCCACTGCATGGAAAACAGCAAAAATATTAGCTCTTCCAAAGCCAAATAAGGCCGACTACTCTAGCTTTAAAAACTTTCGCCCGATTGCCCTCTTGCCCTGTCTAGGCAAAGTCCTCGAAAAAGCAATCGAACCAAATTGTCGGAAATGTTAGAGAGTCATAAAGCCCTGTCTAACAACCAATGGGGTTTCCGACCAACCAGGTCAACGACAAACGCGATGCTGCAATTGTCAGACAAAGTTCTTTCCGGCTTTGACAATGGCAAAGTAACCTCAGTTCTGTTACTGGATATCGAAGGCGCATTCAACAAAGTAAATCACGGAAAACTCAGCCGGGAAGCGGAAAAGAAAAAGATGCCAGCTTACCTAGTAAACTGGATTAAGAGTTTTCTGGTTAACAGACGCGGCTTCATCGCTAACGGACACAATAGGAGCGAAGTTTTTGGCATAGAAAAAGGGGTGCCTCAAGGGTCACCGCTCTCACCTGTACTGTTCACTATATACTTCGACGGAGCTCTCTCGTTAGTTAAAGCCAATAACTCCTTATCAGCGGGCTTCGCGGATGATATCCTACTAGCAACCACGAGCTCTTCCGAAAATATAAATATTGGCCGATTACAAAATGCACTAGTATCGCTAGAAAATTGGGGGAAAAGACTGAGCCTAAACTTCGCCAAATCTAAAACAGAGCTTATACATTTCTCCCGAAAACGTTTCCAAGACCCCGTCCCCCTGGAGTGGGGAGAAGAAATTATCCACCCAAAAAGCAGTGTACGGTACCTAGGCCTACAATATGATTCAAGGCTCGACTGGTCAGCCCACGCAAGTCACTTCGCTTCCCAGGGTAGCCACACCATCTTCAAATTAATAAAACCAGTGCAATTCATCCCCTCCATAAGAATAGATCAACTAACAACTATAATCAAGAGCACACTGTACTCAAGAATACTATATGGGTCACCTGCCTTGGCGAATGCGAATCTGCAGAACCTACTCCCTGTGCGAGTGCTACACAGGCAAGCGCTCTTAGTCATCACCGGCGCCCTAAAAACACCCCTACTGCATCCCTTGAAGTTGAAGCGGGTATCCCTCCCTTAGATCTCCTCAGGTTGAAAACGCTCCTACGATTCTCCCAGAAACTCCCGGATGGACCAATTACGAAACCAAAACACGGAAGGTATAACACTTGTTCCCAGAGAATGATATCTTACAAGAATACTTACCCCATATCGGACAAATCCATGAACAAGAAGGCTGCGATCAACCTCATCATTCTTCAAAAATGGCAAAAGAAATGGTCTGACGCACCATCAACACTTAGAGACTTACATGTTACCCCGACCTTAAAACCAATTTGTAAACTCAAACTAGACAGGAAGACAATATCGACACTCATAAAATTAAGAACAGCACATTTCCCGACTAAGACTTACCTCCACAGAATAAGAAAGACCGACGAGACGACGTGCACCTGCAATGGACATTCAAAACAAGACCTCATACATGTTTTTTTTCCACTGCAGACTACTCAACAGACAACGAGCACTGCTGCTTAGACATCTTTCAAGAAAAAGACTACACTTTAATCCGGACAATATTCTGACGAATACAACAGTTTTCCCCGCGACTCACATCTTTGCAACAGAGGCACTGAACATCCTAAAGAGAAATTAGCTTAAGGATATAGTTAGCTTAAGGATATTTTCCTAACTTAAGTTGGCATTCGTGTGAATGCCAACTGGTACATTATATGAAGCCATCAAGTTATCTGTTGTCATTGTAAACCCTAAGTTAGCAACGAGCATTAGCTCACGCTATAAATACACGGAAAAAAAAGTTACTATAAATAATTCCTTGGAAATTCCGGAATACCCGTTACCTACAGCCGAAGAGCTGTTTATAAAACTAAACGGGGGGGCAAAAATTTTCAAAGATAGATTTAACCGGCGCTTATCAACAGTTATTGCTATCCCAGGATTCGAAGGAATTGGTGACTATTAATACACATTTGGGACTGTACCGTTACACGCGATTACCATTTGGAGTAGCTTCAGTCCCAGCCATATTTCAGAATTTTATGGAAAAGATGCTACAAGGCATTGACAACGTGGGAGCCATCCTAGACGATATTCTTATAACCGGTGCTAATAATGAAGAGCACCTAAGAAACCTACAAGAGGTTTTTAAGCGATTGAAGAAGTTCGGATTCCAAATCAATAAAGGCAAGTGTGTGTTTTTAAAAGACAAAGTGGAGTACTTTGGATACATTGTTCAAGCCAATGGAATCAAGCCGTCTCCAAGTAAAGTGGAGGGGATGGTGCAAATGCCGGCACCTAAAGATGTGCTGCAACTGCAATCGTTCTTGGGAATGGTGAATTATTACCGAAAGTGTATCCCTAATATGTCTAGCATTGCATATCCTTTACACCAATTATTGCGAGCAGAAGCTAGCTGGTTATGGACCAAGAGAGAGCAAGGAGCGTTTACGAAACTAAAGGAATCCCTAATGAAAGCTCCGGTTTTAGGGCATTACAACTCTAAGCTAAAAATTAACGTTGTCAGTGGACACATCACCGTATGGTGTGGGAGCTGTGTTATCGCAGACATCGCCGGAAGGTCTAGAACAGTGGTCTTAAACGTGGGCGCTACCGCCCACTTGTGGGCGTTTTTAATTTTTCGGTGGGCGATGAGCCCGTCGTGGGCGGTAGGGGAGCGCTGGGCATAAAATTCCCAGTGAATGATTTACCAATTAATTGAAAGGTGAACTACAGAGTATTCTTTCCAAGATTCAGTACCATTTTAATACCTAAAGCTTTAAAAGTACTAGAGATGGGGGAGGAAGTTGCCCTAAGAAACAAGAACTTCTTTGCGCTCGAATTTATGCTTCTCGAAGGTGAGAAGTTTTAGCCAAGACGAGCTTTCCAGGGCGGCTTCTCTTACAAGCGAAGTGTACGAAACTACTCCACACGATTGGCTGGTTAGTTTTTTTTTCGTATACTTCCCCCTTTGGTAGTTTTTTAAAGTCAGGAAAGGGAAGTTTAGATGTGCTGAAAGGAAGAGTTCGCAAGTAAATACAGTCGCTTCTGGTCTGCCCTTTCGAGCACATGTGCTCCCATTCATGACGGTTTTCCCCCGCTTAAACTTCTGTATATGCGCTATTTGCATTAACAAAACTGCGTTAAATATTTCCCGTAACTAACATTTAAAAAATCTTTTCTGTAGCGGTTCTGTCAAAACTGCATGATTTACTTTCATTCTCCACTCCATGTATTTAGGAACCGTACTCTTGCGTATAGCAATTTTCTATCGGATGGAAATATGCCACCTAAGAAGGTCAAAACACGCCAATATTCGCAAGATTATTTGGCATATGGTTTTATTGAGTCACCTGGCAACAAACGCCTCCCATTGTGTCTGTTATGCAACAAAATATTTTTTAACGAAGCAATGAAGCCATCACGGCTGAAAGAACATTTTAATGTGATTCACTCGAATATGAACGAAAAATCCCTCGATTTTTTTAAAGAGCTGCGTGAGAAATTCCTAAACCGTAACACCGTTACATCCCTCTTTCAGAAGAAAAATGCGTTAGCTGAAGATGGCTTATCGCTTCTTATAAAATTGCCGAGCTTATTAGCAAGTGTGGTAAACCCTACCCTATTGGCGAAAAGCTAATGCGGCCTGTTCTACAGGGGGTCATTATTACAGTCATGCATCAAAACCCTGCTGATTTTCTCAACGTAAAACCTCTGAGTGCAACCTCTGAGTAAAACCTCTCCATGCAAAGGCGTATCGATGGGATGGCTAATGACGTGAAATGTCAACTGACCACAAAACTAAAAGACAGGAAATTTTCGATACAGCTAGATGAGACAACGCTGGCTGTTAATTCTTCCTTACTAATGGATACGTGAAATATTTTGAAGATAATTGCGTTTTGCAAGAAGAAATGCTTTTTGCTGAGAAATTGGTCACTGATACCCAAGGCGAATCGGTATTTGCTGCACTGAAACTGTTTTTCGAAAAAATCGAAATACCATTGAAGACCATCATTGCATGCGCAACTGATGGAGCCCCTTCTATTATTGGGCGTTACAAAGGCTTGCTCGCCTTTTTGAAAGAAGAAGTGCCAAGCATCTTCTCAATTCATTGCGTGGCCCATCGCGGCAGCACCTTGTGGCTATAAGCAACTTAGTCCTCAGCTTCACGCCTCTCTAAACGTCGTTGTTACTGCCACTAACCGAATTAAATCAAACGCGAAGGACAGGATTTTTCGTCAACTCTGTGACGCAAACGACGAAGAATTTACCCGCTTACTTTTGCACACCGAGGTGCGCTGGCTTTCCAAAGGCAATTGCCTTGCCCGCTTTATTGCCTTTGTAAACTTGTGTGCGATGCAAGGTTGAATTACAACTTACTGTATTGACCCCAGAGTCAGCTTATTTGTACCAGTGCAAGTTAATTTGCAACATCCTAGAAAGTCTTAGAAAGTATTTGAAAGTTAACGCAACGTTCACTCGAAGACAAAGCCACTTGCTAAACCCCACGACATTCGATCAACACAGCATAGCAAAACATTTAAAATATATATATATATATATATATATATATATATATATATATACTACACTCTCTCCCTTAATAAAATTTTCATTATCTAATCCCAAGTGACCGTCCAGGTTCCAAATATTGTAATCGTTCTGGCGGATTTCTTAACCGTGCAGGCCGACGTGAGAACACTTCCGCAGAGTCACCACTTAACCCCGAATGGTCATTAGCAAGTTGCTGGGTTTCTGCGGTGACTTCGGTTCCGGATGATGTGTCGCCNAAAGTTAACGCAACGTTCACTCGAAGACAAAGCCACTTGCTAAACCCCACGACATTCGATCAACACAGCATAGCAAAACATTTAAAATATATCTATCTATACTACACTCTCTCCCTTCATAAAATTTTCATTATCTAATCCCAGGTGACCGTCCAGGTTCCAAATATTGTAATCGTTCTGGCGGATTTCTTAACCGTGCAGGCCGACGCGAGAACACTTCCGCAGAGTCACCACTTAACCCCGAATGGTCATTAGCAAGTTGCTGGGTTTCTGCGGTGACTTCGGTTCCGGATGATGTGTCGCCACCGTCTTCGATATCATCCCATATCACAACCCATTCCGTCATATCGGTGTTGGTCTCTTCATGTCTTCCATTCGCCGGTTCAGGTTGTCTCTCAACCCCTGTAGCTCCTTCGATTTGGGGTACATCTCCACTTTGAGGAAGACACTTATTGTCATATCCTGAGGCAAAATAAGGTTTTACACTGTAAAAATGGACCACTTTAAAACGTCCAGACACATCGTGCTTGATCCGGAGGACTTCTTCACTAATCACCTTAATCACCGTATATGGACCTTCCCATGGCCGGTGAAACTTCACAAACTTTCCCCTTTTAGGGACGGACTTCAGCAATACTCTATCGCCGACCACAATCTTTTGTCCATGAACAAGTTTATCATATTGATCCTTTTGTCTTTCGTAAGAAACGTTTAAATTTGTCTGAGCTACTTTATATACATCAAGAAGATTATTTTTTAATTGGGACACAAATTCTGTTTCAGTAATCTCACCACTAGTCTCTTCAGTCATATTTGCCCCTTGAAAAATCAGGTCTTCAGGCAGCCGCAATTCCCGTCCGAACATCAACATTGCTGGAGAAAAGTTAGTTGATGCCTGTACTCCAGACCTGTAAGCCAGTAACACCTTGGGCAATAACTCATCCCAAGAATCGTCTCCTGACTCAATTAATTTACTTAGCCCCGCCAAAATAGTTCTGTTGGCACGTTCTACAAACCCATCACTTTGTGGATGATACGGAGTCGTACGGGTCTTCTGAATATTCAGTATTTGACACACTTCAGCCAGTAATCTTGATTCAAAGTTCCTTCCTTGATCCGTGTGTAACTGAAGTGGTGCCCCAAAGCGACAAATGTACTCGTTTAGGAATTTGCTGGCCACCGTTGTACTTTCTTGGTCACAAATAGGGTACG
>JAGJRO010000735.1:0-15689 GCA_022832285.1 Lepidurus apus apus | reverse complement strand
GAACGACCTAATGATTTTGTGTACTGTGTGAGCTACCGTGGTCGTCGTGACGGGCAAGTTCGCCGATATTTCCGACTATCTTGAATAAATATGTATAACGTAAATCTTATAAATGGTAAATTTTAAATACATGATATTTATTTAAGTGGAATAACGGCGACTTTGGCGACTCGTAATCAGTTATTTTTGGCGAGATATTGGCGACTTGAAATGTAAATTTGGCGAGCATTTTGAAAATAACTTGGCAACACTGTTGGTGGGAAGGATACGCAACATTGTAGCATTTTTAGTTCTCTCACAAGGAAAACTTTACCGTAGCTCAATATTTAATAATAATATTTTCGGGGAGCTCCGTTACCAAATTCAGGCGGCCGTTACCCAAATTTGGGTAATTTACCCGCTATTGAGAAGCACTGGCTTATTGATACTAATCTTTCACTTGATGGCGTTGGCGTCTATTGTTTTTTTGGAAAGCCTTGCATAAGACAGTGAAAACAGGGTCGCATAGCACAACGGCGCAACTTTTGAACAACCTTTGAACGTTGCTTTTGCCTATGGGCTGTGTAACACAATGCGACAGACCAAACAAAACTTACACTACCTTATTATTTCATTTGCCACGTTTCAGTTTACTAAATAAATAAAGCTATACTCCATAACTCTAATTTACCTTATCAAAGAAAGCAGAACATTGAAAAAAGACGAGTTCATTGGTCTTGCTGAAATAATCAGCGGTAGCCAACATAATGGCATATAACCAACAACATAGCAGTATATACATTATTACACACTTACTTTTTATTTGCTAATCAGGTTGGTTTGACACAAAACGGGAAATTTAGTGTAGTTCTTTATTTAGTATTTTAAATTGTAAATTATACTCTTTACTAAGCTACTAGCTTCGTAACCTTTTTGAAACGAAACCTTTTATGTTATCTCTTCTGAACTATTCCTGTTTACTAATAGCGCGTTCCACTTGCTGCACTGAGTTTTGGTTAGAGCAACCTGAGTTTCTGCCCTGGAAACTGGACTGACGTCACGAGTCTACCCTAGTGCGTTTTAAGTGGAACGCACATGGAGAACTCAGGGCAACTGTTGTTTATACCGTCTCGCAAGCATGGCGTCCAATGTTTTTTTTCAGGATTTCGTTAAAATGGAAAACGGGCAAATTGCCATGAGCGACGGATTATTTTTATGCACCGTTCACACTGATGGTAAATGTTTTACTTAAGTTAGAAGTTTTTGAATTATCTTCGACATATTTTGTATTTTTAGGACAATTACAGGTCCAGTCACGTACGCGGGAACGACTTGTTCGGTTTAATTGAAGCAGATGAAGTATGAAGATAGTACTCCTATTTCTACCAACGGAAAAGGGGAATGGAGCGATTCCAAAATTCGGTTTTGATAGTGACAAAATTATGTTTATTTAACAACATACCTCGTCGTCTGAATACAAGTGTACCACAGACACATTATTCCTTATTTAGGGAACCGGGTTATTGCTTAAATAAAATAAAAGAGCACATTGCTCCTCAAATTCGTCGTCGCTGCTTGAGCTGGACGACTAATTATAAAACCGTATAGTTGAGGAATGGAATGCTTTACCAGAAAAAATTATTAAGTCCTCCTCAATCCAAACCTTTAAGAACGATCTTGATGAACACTGGCTCCAAAATTTTTTATCCTAAAGAATTCAGAAAAGATATTTGAATGTAAAATTGAAGAGGCCATGAGCCTTATTTAAATGCTATAAATAATAATTATAATTATGTAATAAAACCCAAAAAAGTAGCTTCTGTTTGTCTCTTGCATTCATATTCGCGCCAAAACGAAAGTGCTCTGAAACCCGGCACTGACAAAAAAGTCAGAGCAAGAAAAGTTGCTTTGTTTTGCTCTTTCCAGTGCGCATCCTGTAAGTGGAACGCGATCCGAGCAGTTGCCCTGGCACGGACGTCGAAGTGGAACGCGATAATATGCTCTGAGGGCAAAAAATATTGCTCCAGTTCAGCAAGTGGAACGCGCTATAAGCTATCACTCTTTTTTGGTGAGGTGCAGGACGAGACTGACGACAACTTGACTGCACGAGGATGAGGAAACTAAAACGATTTTTGGAATTGACGATGATGATGGCGATATTCCCGAGTAACTAACTGATATTTCCTTTGACGAAGAAAATTTTGCTAGTGAAGATGAATATGAAATGTATGAATAAAAACTACTTTTTCCTAAGCTACTACTTTTTACTAAGCGCCTTTTGGCCCGAAAAAATAACTTTTACACTCTACAAAGCTAGTAGCTTATAACCATACAACAGGATATAATTTTCCATTTTCCATTTGGCAGTTCTTCATTCTTCGCCTTCGCTTTGGCAGCTTTTCGCCTTCTTTTTCGCATTTTACCCATGTCATTTCGCACCATTTGTTTCGCTGCTTCCCATTCCGCGCTTCGCTTTTCATATTTATCCACACTTTTCTTCTGCTGTGGTTTTAAGTCCTTAAATAACTCAACAGATGGCGATACTGGAAGTAAATAATGCTTTATCTGGAGGGAGTATCTGGACAACATTATATCAGCTGTTTTAGTCGCTAAAACTAAATCTTCGCAAACTTTGAGTAACAATGGGTTGTTGTTGCTCCAAAGAAGACGAACCCGGTTGTCAAGTAAGAGTTTTACATTCTGATCCACTTTCTGGATGTTTTAACCGCTCCCAAGCTAATCTAATTTAAGACTAAGAACTTATTTTTCTTTTCCATTGATTGCAGGAAGGGGAAGTGAACGAACGAACTCATTTACTTGGAAACCCGGTTAGCAACAGTACGCCGGTACAAAGAGTAGGACAAAAGTAAGGTCTCATTGCCCATAACAACTGTTATCGGTTTTCCATCCGTCAGTGCAACTATCTCTTAAGATTCTAATCGTTTCTGTCTGTTCTGTCTCCCAAGTGACGATTTCGGCCGTTATCCGAATTCCTTGCCAAAGAGAACCGACGAGCAGTCAGCCCTTAACAAAATTTTGCAGCAAACCGCTACGTAAAACGACATATATTTCAATATAGAGAAAAAAATTCATTTAATGTCGTTGCAATACCCTCCACAGGAATGTAATAGACGTTGCAGCGTTGGATTCTCACAATTTGGAACAACATGAATACTTGGAGCGCAGTCGTCTGTACGCTCAGAGAGGGCAAACAGCCCAGACAAGCTTGGCCAATAAGTATGCTAAGCTTCTGAAACCCAACCCGTATATCTTGAAGGATCTGCCTGGGGCAGCTAGCATACTCGCAAAAGAACCGATACCTTCCGAAGACGTAGACATGGTAAGAAAAACGGGGCCTTAAACCATCACTTATGCATTAAACCTTTAAAAGAATCACCGTGTGATCCGTGTTTTTTAACCTAATACTGCCTCCCACAGATTCGAAATTCGTCTGAGCGCATGAGACGCGCATTACATGAAGTCAGAGTCGAACACAAAGAGGATTTGGTTGTACCCTTCGGCATCCCGTAAATGACGCCAACATCCAATAATAACGCAAAAACAAGCAGGTTCTTTACGATCTGCTTCACAATGCAAATCGCCAGAGTTTATGTCCATATGCTATCGTGTGATGCTTCAATAACTCCCCAGCAAAAAATCTGACAGTACATTGTTTTTTATAATGCCAAATTGGAAAGTTTGTTGTATTTTTCCCTTAAAAATAAAATTAGAAAATAATCGATTTTTTTTTGCACTGGACGGAATCAAGTTCAATTAGGAAGATCTAGGGAGCTAAACCTGCTGCTAAACGATGCGCAATTTCTATGGAATTCTGCGGCGCGGATTCCTCGTAGCACACGTAAAATTCCCTTAAAGTAGGCTGCAGAAATAATCTCCTAAAGAAAATTACCACAGTATAGAGGTTTACACAGTATGGTAACGGGTATCCTTCCAATGTTAAGGTTTTCTGACAAATCTCTCGGTCCCAAGAGGATGTGGGGGTACGAAAGCTTATATGGGGGATGGATTCCCAGACTGTGCCCATGTACCCCAATGTAGGCATTCCTAATCTAATAGAAAAGGGTTCGAGAAGAGAACAAAACATTCACAAAACGAGGGACTGGTGACCTTTCTCTCTGGCACTCTAGGGAGTTTTGGGCTGACGTAGGGTCCTACCGGCAACGCGCGCTTTGTAAATCGTCGTGACCTTTTTTGAACTGCACTGGGAGGTTTGCGAATGTACCCTTTGATTTTCTGGCCTTTTACCTGAATATTACTCTGGGGACCGAGAAGGTCGTCAGAAAACCTTAACATTGGAAGATAGCCCTGTTACCATACTGTGAAAATTACCAACAAAACGTATAACAAAAGGAGGTCTCTTCCGCCCGCATTTGAAGATCGCAGCTCGAGCACAAAACGGAAAATGACTTACCCTGTAACCCAGAACTGAGGCACTCCTCCAACTTCGCTTTTCTTTTCTTCGGCAGATTCGGGTCTGGGAATGGAAAATAGCAAGGAAACCTCCCTTAAAGCAATCAAATCTTTCTGCACCCATGAGCCACCCAAGTCACACTTTTTCAGGTTCTCCTATTCGTATAAAAGTTAGAGAAAAGAGACCAAAAAAGTAGAAAAAGAGACAGATTGACATGAACTTAATGGCATAGGTTGCCATCAACATAAATACATTCAAAGAAGAGGAGCCACTCGAAACGTGGACAGAAAAAAGAAGAATCGTCACAAAGAAGGACAAAGTGGATAAAACCTACTTTCCCGTGCAAGGTTCGTTGGAATATTTGATGAATGGTCGATGCTGCCGAGCGGAAATGCGACCAAATTAACTGCATGGAGTGCTCTTTTAATGACGAATGGTTTGGGGCAATTAAAACGCCTAAGGTCGTCTGCAGGTCGATAAAATGAAACAAGGGAGTATTCCCTCCGAGCAGTCTGTTTTCCAACGAAAAGGAGAAAGAGCTATAAATTTCCTTTCCAACTTGGGGGGTGCGACGAGGAAGAAACCAAAACAAAAGGAAGTTAGTACTACCTGGACTGTATACAGGACAAGGGTTCATTTGGGACATCAGGTGTAGCGAATGCGTCATTTGAAGTGTGGAGCAACAAACTTGAACTTAAGCTATAGGAAAACAAGGGAAACTATTACTGCAAAAGCATGAACGGGAGGAGGCTATAAGTGATAAAGAGAAGGACGTGTAAATATTAAC
Organism: Lepidurus apus apus; assembly: GCA_022832285.1. Classification (NCBI taxonomy): domain Eukaryota; kingdom Metazoa; phylum Arthropoda; class Branchiopoda; order Notostraca; family Triopsidae; genus Lepidurus; species Lepidurus apus. The sequence goes on along the minus strand of JAGJRO010000735.1, from coordinate 10,491 downwards.
CTTTTATCGCAAAGCGCAGGGAGGCGCATTCCTTCCAATTGTTCCAAAGTCCACTCGATTTGCTCCACAAGGAATGAATCAGGATTGGGATGTACCTCAGCCCTACAAATCATATTCTTTAATGCTTTAAACTAGGAAAAACACCTCAAAACTAGGAGATAAAATAAAATACTAAGTAGACAAAGAGAAAAACAAAATGGCGTACGTTTGTGCGCAACCTCCCGATTCAAGCAACATGGCGACCAGCATATGACCCTTCAAGGACAAATACAAGAATGAATTTAACTAAACTATTTGGTGCAAATAGTAAAATATATAATAATGCAAAAGTAAAATAGATAGTAGTAAAAGTAAAATAGATTACAGCAAAAGTAACATAGATTGTAGTAAAAGTGAAACAAGTAGTAGTAAAAGTAAAATAGATAATAGTGGAAAATTAAAATAGGTAATAGGGAAAGTAAAATAGATAATAGTGGAAACTATTTGACAAGTAAAGGTAACCAGAAAAAATAAGAACTTACGCGTCCAACACACAGCAAAAAATACCGACGATCCAAGTGTTTGACATATGGCGGGGGTTCGGTGGGAAAAACTTCTTTCCATAAGACAGCCTGGTTAAGTTCAGTACGTGCTGTTAACGACAACAGTTTGGTGCCACTTAGCACGAGAGTGACATCTTCCATGTCAGGAACGGGTAGGGTGTGCATTAATAAATAACCCTAGTAGAGCATACAAAATGGAATTGTCCTTTTCCCCGCCGTTCTCGTTATAAAAAGTGGTGCTAACGAACAGTACTGTACAAACCTTGTAGTACAGACAGGACCCCACCATAGTGTAATCTCGGCGTTCTGGGAGACATTCATCTTCCTAGTAAATACAAGGATTTTCGTTCTTATTTGGGATTTGGGAATATTTGAGGCTGGATATTTGAAAGATCTGTTTAGAATGCATAACATTTCTGCTAAAATCAATAGAAGTGAGAATGGAAAGACAAATCAAAACACAGACTGTGGACGAAAAAAGTGTAGAATAACAATGTTTGTTTTAAATTAGATTTATGAAGAGAAAACCAAGGAAATAATAGATTGAGGGTCTTCCACTTCATATTTCATGTTGACATGGCAGTCTTTTCTTGCGTCTGTGTGCTTATAAGCTTCCAGACACCAAGAGTGGAGTATGACAGCGTGAGCACATAAATTAGAAGAAATAACATCTATTGCTGCATTCGTTTTCGTTCTGGTTTATATAAAGTCTAGTCTGTAGTTCTGCAGTCATTAGTTCCTCGCGACTTTTACAATAGTAAACAGTAATCAGCAACGACTCTTCCGTCATCCCATCGCGTAAAGTTTGTTAGACTACCCCCCCTCCCCGCAATTTTGTGCAATCTTTTGCTAACAAACAGAACCTAATAATAACACACGGTAAAATGCTCCCTGACACCTTCATGGTCTAAGTTGGATTAAAAGTTTGGGCAATCTTAACACTAACTAAGCCAATTACCTAAGTACACATTCGACAATTAAATTTGAGCGGTTAAATTTCTTAAGAGCTAAATGCTGAACTCACGAAGCAGAACCACCCTGAAAAATTGAGCTAATTAATTCAGTTCAATTTGTATAAAACAAGGGAATAAATGGGCTAAAATCTAAATTTAAGGATAAAACTGTTCCACTAAAACTGTTTCAAGATAAACTCGATTAACTTTTTAGAACATTAAATCCTCATTTTTACAATGCAATTAAAAATTAAAATTATAATTGCATGTTCAAAAGCATTATTCCTTGTAATCAATGACATTAAATATGTAACAAACAAATAAAATAAACGTAAACAATAAACAAATTTTTAACAAAAATAATATTAAAAAATCTTAGTAAATGCTTAAGTAATTCAAAACAATTTTGTATAAATTCTAAACAATATTAAATAAATTTTTTAAATAGTAAAAAAGTCAAATGCGATCTTTTGTACCAAAACATGAACAACACTTCGAATTCGACTACTTACGCATTCTTGGTAATCTGCAGACTCCAATTCGTTGAGTGCGGACTCTACATCAAACTGTAAAAAAGACAAAATAAAAAAATAAAAGATAAACAATCCCATATATCAGATACATGGAAGTCAAGACTGGGGCTCTTGGTCAGCACATTTACTTGCAATTCCGGTGACAAGGGTAAATAGGGCGCCATGACAAAACGTTGTCGATGATGTATGTGGCTGACTGGTGACGTCGAAGCGGTAGCCTGGGGGGCAGCCAACGGCTCCAGCAAGGTTCGCAACAAATTATCCAGTTCAGAGCTCTGACTTGCTGCAAAAGCCCTGTCATTTTGGTCCGCCAATCGGCAGTTTCAGAATGGTTTAATGTTTGCCAAAGTACGAAGATAGAAGGGGGAGGGTAGTACCATGATAATAATCACAAAGCAAACGTGAAAGCCCAATAAAAAAGGAAAAAAAGTCCCCACGTTCAACGTTTCATACCCTGACTAAAAGCCATAAATGACGCCAAGCGTAAAAACAAAGCAAATTTCTGAGTCCCCCCCCCCCTTCTCCTTTGCTGATCCATAATGAATAATTGATGGGTTCGAAAAAGAGGGAGGGGAGCGTCAGAAAGCTCAAGACCGACCACGGTGTTGTGCCAAAAGTCCCTCCGATATATTACTCCCCCTCTGAAATCCTCGTATTTCTGCGCATTTCTGCCAAATGCAGCTCTCTCAGTTTTCTCTCTACCAGAAATGCCAGAAATCTGGGCTTTGAATGCTGTAAACATTAGCTGGAGAAAATGTCGTACAGTACAAGCGAGAGGATAAAGAGAACGCATGAATATTAAATGGCAAGCTTTAGACGAATATGTAGTTGGTAGCCCTGCATGCATAGTCAAACGCGTGCTTGCTGTTAGGTTGTTGGAGTGTCGCTCTGTTTAACATATTAGACGCTGCTGCGAAAGCTTTTAATGCGACAACGTGCAGAAATAAGCCCAAAGCAATGTCTTACGCGTGTTTGGCTAGCTAATTACTGTGTTCAAGGAGCTTAGAGCACCAATACAACAGAGGAAACACGAGAGAAAATTCCATAGAAAAAAGAAAAAAGATTTTTGTTTTTTTACTTGGCCAAGGATCCGTACTGACAAGTTAACAAACGATGTATGTCTGCATGCCGAAGTCGCAAATCATGGGAGCTGGTCCTTTTTATATGGAACAAAAACCTTTATTGATCCCTGCTAATAGGTTTGACTTAGTTTGGGGTTACCAGTGAGCAGGAAGTGCTAAAACGGAGAGCATCCGATCCGCTTTTAAGTAGCTCACGTGAGTCAGAGTGCCATCCAATATGACAGCCGAACTACAATAGTTTTCCCTTCAAGTTACTTTAAAAAAATAAATAAATTTAGCAGTTAACCTTTGAGGTCCAGAGGCCACAACTTCGGGTAAGAGATGATCCAGAGTGTTCAAAACACCCCGGATTTTGAGTAGAGATTCAATACCATAACTTTTGGGCTCGTCGACTGAAAGCGCAGGCCATTGGTAACGAATGTCAAAACGATCAGGAGAGTCTTCGGTCATGCCTTCAGTGGACAGTAATGCCAGACCGTAAACTGCGTCGGGCAAGACGGGAGGGGCAAAAGGGTCCTAGAAATGGAATGCAAAAATAATGAAAATTTTATTTTAGTTAAAGCCATACTCATTTTTATTTTAGTTTAGCTAGTATACTATATCTCATCTTGAAAGAAGTCATATTTATTGTTACCGCTAAACGAAACTGTATTTAATTTCTTGTAGTTGATTATCTTGGGTAATGTAACATCACAGGAAATTATAGGTCATTATATATACTATTAATTATGTTTTCTCTGTACCCACAAGAAAGAGGGAAAAATAAACCTTTGATATTACATTTAAGAAGTTCGCAGAAGGAAGTATGTCGTTTCATTATTAAAACTACGGAACTGTTGTTACCAGTGAATTGAACAATAAACGATGTATTAAAAGAAAGAAGGAAAAATGCATCCCTTTGCAGAAAAAGAGATCGTGCTATGGCAAGAATGATTACTGCATTGCAATGGAACAACGAAAGATGAATTCCAACTACAAAATAGCATTGCAACGCCACAACAAAGTGAAAGAAAAGAGCACCGCATCGCAATGATATTGCTTGTAAGTACTAAATTAATTATTATTGCACTGTAAGGCAACAATGAAAGAATGAAAGCTGCATTGGCAACAATGAAATTGCATCGCAATTACGAGATCGCAGTGTAACGCAAGAACTAAACCATTGAAAATTGAATTACAACAGCTAGAACTGCATTGCAACAATGAAAAATGAAAGTTCATGGAAGTTATTTGCAATAGAACAATGAAAACCGAACTGTAACAATGAAAGCTGCATTCCTACTACGAACTGCATTGCAATGCCACACAAAAATGAAAGAAAGTGCACTGCAACAATAAAATTGCACTGCAAGTATCAAATGAATGATTACTGCACTGCAACGCAACAACGAAAGAACGAAGCTGTGCATTGACAACAACGAAATTGCATCGCAACTGCGAGATTTTCAGTGTAGCACCGTAACGAAACTATTGAAAATTGCATTCCGATAGCCAGAATTGCACTGCAACAATGAAAATTGAAAAAATGCACGAAGTTATTTGCAACGGAACTATGAAAACCGAATTTTAACAACGAAAGTTGCATTCCAACTATAAAATAGCACTGCAACGAAAACGTCAAAATGAAATAAAATTGCACTGCAACAATGAAATCGCACTGCAATAACGAAATCGCATTGTAGCGCAAGAACGAAACTATTGAAAACTGCATTACAATAGCCAGAATTGCATTGCAAACAATGAAAAACGAAAAACGCATTGCAATTATGTGCAACGGAACAAAGAAACCAAACCTTACTTGAAAGCTGCACTGCAACAAAGAAACTGCATTGCAACTGTGAAACTGCGTTGCAGTAAGGAAAACTGCATTGCAACAATGAAGCTCAGCTCTTCACACCTTTATAAAACAACGAATTTTTCTGATTGCAACAACGAAATCTTCGCCTCTACGATCAAATTTCCCTTTCATCCACAAAAAGGCAGGAAGTTCCGTGAGCAGAGGTCTTCATTGTTGATTACCTCCTTTGAAATCACTGCATAATTAATGACGTCGATAGTGTCATCGTGCCTAAGCGCTAGCTCAAGTTCTTAACACGTCAGCCAATAAAGGACATGGCTGTGCCGAACCGTTTGAAGGAAGACGCAACTTATTCAGCTCGACAATTGTTAAGTATCCAGGGAGCAATCAAGCTCCAATGAGCAAGGTTACGCCAGACAAAAAGCAAGAGCAAAAAAAAGCCAGAGAAAAGATGAGAAAAAAGTGCTTCGTCAGCAAGTCAAATCAGGTCAGAAGCAAAAAAAAGAGAAAGACTTTTGCTTTTTCGCTTCTTGGCACGGGTACAGGTTGCACACACGTACCCCTTTTACTAAGGGGTTGATGAGCAGTCGGTGAAGGATGCTGACATGCGATCAAGTGCATCCCAATTCCAGAATCCCAGAGAGAAAAAAGCCTCTTTTCTGGGTTGAGGAAGAGGAGGCAAAAACTCAAGCCTAGGGTGTGACAAAGCAGCCTTTTCTACCAAACTGACACTTTTGCTTCGCTCGCATGGAAACAAAAGACTTTCGGGGTCCGAAGTGACAACTTACACGCTTTACAACTGGCGCCAAACTCGGGACACCAGCAGTCATACTCTATATTATCCAATACATTCTCATCCCCACCCAAAAAAAAAATCCTCACACCCTCTTGTTTCTAGCCCTGTCACATAGTGTTTTAACAACGTTTTAAGGGTGCCAAGGCAGATATACATCCACTATGCAAGCTACGAGAATCCCTTTAACTAAAGGGACAAGCAACACAAGTCTTATCTCATTTTCGACTTGACTGACTCAATTAGCCGGGACAGTTTCTTTTTTGTCCCATAAAGGAAAGCGCCTCTTCTTCTTCGTTGCCTTTAACATTTAGTCTTTAGGAAGCACTAACCTCGTGTGGGTTACGTGTGGGTATAAGGCAGATAAATAACTAAAGCCCAAACTAAGCACTATACAGCTTTTGGTGTATAGGCATTAGGACAGCAAATTGCTCAGTTATATAATTACGCCTAGAGGGGAAATGAGGGTGAACGAGGGTGGAGGGAATAGACGGACGGCGGCTAAGATTTAGGCTTTGGACCCTAGCCTAGCCTTTTAGTCGTTCTATAGAGTAAACCAGTACAGAACAGTATAGCATATCTCCTCTCAATATTGTTAAAGGCTTTTTTTTTACCTCACGGAGCAGCTTGCACCGCTGTATAGCTATGCTATGCCTCAAGGGTGAATGAGGATAAAGAGGGGTGGCGGCTAAGGTTTAGGATTAGGAGTTAGCTACTAGACTAGCCTTTTAGTCGTTATATTGGGTGAAACAGTGCAGTAATAGTAACTGTACATCATCTCTCAATATTTCTATTGGTTTGTTATCTCACTGAAGCAAATTACCCAGCTATATAACTAAGTTATGCCTCGAAGGTGAAGGAGGGTGACCGATGTGCGGCGGCTAAGGTTTAGGCTTTAGATCGGCAACGCGACACAACGACTACGGACCACGACATAAGCACTACGGACCCCGACAATAGGACCTCGGACCTGGACACAAGGACTACGAATCCCGACTTTAGGACTACGAACCCCGACTTAAAGACTAGGTTAGGTTAGGTTAAGACCAGGTTAGGTTAAGTTTGGTCTAAGTTAGGTTATGTTAGGACTAGGTTAGGACCAGGTTAGGTTAGGTTAGGACTAGGGTAGGTTAGGTTAAGTTTGGTATTCCTTAAGTAGGGGTTCATGGTCCTTAAGTTGGGGTTCACAGTCCTCAAGTCGGAGTATGTAGTCCTTGTGCCGTAATTTTTAGTATGGCTGAGGCACCTTTTAATCTGGTTGGTGCTTAACGAATGAGCAGAGCCTTTTTGAACTCGATATGCTATGGTCCCTTGGAAGATTAAGTAACCGTAGTCTTTGTGTCGGGTACAACTAAGTCCTTGTGTCTACGTCCGTTTAGATCCTAGCCTTTTAATTTTTCTATAGGGTAACAGTACATTAACAGTGCACATTCCCTCTCAATATTGCTGAAGTTTTTTTATTTATTTTTTATTTATCTCACGGAAGGATGAAAGCAACACACAGGAGACATAGGACAATGTTCGGCATGGGAAGTCTGAGTAGGCCTCTTTGGCTTTTGCCTAATGTGCCGTCAACAGCACATCGACCATCCCCCTATGATCAAAGGCATATCAAGCCAACAGTTGCCCGTTGCCCACGTGACTCGCTTCCTCTTTTCCCCTTTCTTCTAAATTTCTTGCATTTTTTTAAAAAAATATCCCCACCTCCCAAAAATGCCTATTCAAAACGTTCTTTCCCTATGCAGATTGACCTCGTGTATTGTATATCTCCCCCAAAGCTAACATCCTTAAAAAATTACTTATAGCGACATCATCACATGACAGGAAACGAGTGGGTTCCCTTTTTCAATAAAGTCTTAACTCAAACTCAACTCAGTTCGCTTTCTCGGCTCAGCTCCATTCTTTCTTCTCTTTTTTTAAAGATTTTTTTCGCAAAAAAAATTTCCTCAGCATTTATTTCTGCAAAGTGGATCAGAAACCTTCAGCCTGCTTTCGGCCCGAGAGCACTCCCTAGCGTGTCCTAAACTTTCGGCGGCTAAAGTAAGAACGCCGTGACGCGAGCTGCATAATTCCTTAGGATGTCGTCCCTACTCTTTTCCAAGATTTTTTCCAATTTTTGTATTTTTATCCTTTAGCACCCAAGATACGCGGTAGTGTAGTGTTTTCCCGGGTCTTTTTCCCTTCTTGGGCCCTTCCATTTACGAGACCCGATTAGAACACGTTGAGCTTCATAAAGCGTCTTTGGTTGCCTGATTTCTTCTTCTTCTTCCACTTCTTCTTCTGCTATTTCTTCCTTTTTTTGCATTGGATGTATAGCTGTAGCTTCCTAAAGCTTTGCACAGTAATCATCAAGGACAGAAAGTTAAAAATTAGCTAAAAATTTGGTACCGTGAACTTGGTTATGTTCGTTGCGTTGCGACTTCATAAGCCGCGACGCTGTCAAAGGACGTAAGGAGTCGTAGAAATGATGGGAACAGATAAATTTACCCCATATTGTCTGCTCTTTTCTATGCTTGTAACTTTTTACGATAATGTAGCTCACTAAACTTACCGCGGAAAAGGGAAGACATTTCAAGCCTGTTTTCTTTTTTAAACGTAGTCATAAACACGTGGGAACTTTGAAAAACTCATTCACTGCAGTCCTTTACGTTTTTTTTGTGTGTGCTTTTTATGGAGTAAATTTGATGTTTTCAGTTGGAGTAGGAGCTTTTATAGTTTGTTTGGCAAACTGGGGAATGTTACGAAAGGAAAAAGGTATGTGAGACGTGGTTACATACAGGACGGAGTTGAAAGAGTAAACGAGTGAAAGAGCGAAACTTAATGAAATTCCGCGAGCTGGGACTCCACAAAGACCAATTAAATGTTTCCCCGCCAGAGTTTGGCTTTGAATGCTTTTTCTTGAGAGACGAGGAGACAAGCAGAGAAGCCTTTTATAGAAAAAAAGTGCACAATATTAAGGATAAAGGGGATACGCCTTTGTAAAAGAAGAAAGGCAGATCAAAGCTTAGACGGTTTACACCTCTGAGCAAATCTTCCTGGATTTCTTGTCCCTTGAATAGCTGAGGCATAAAAAACGAGAGCTAAATATTAACTAAACATCCCGTTTACCGCATGAGGACGAGGATTCGATCCATTTGAAGTAGCTGCTGGTCCGATTCCTAAAGCATTGATGACTTCGTTCTTTGGGTTCCGCTTAAATTCCAAGTGGACCTACAAACGAGTTACAATACAAACTGTTACATACAATACCACATACAATATTGTTACAAATTTCTGCTAAATAGCAATGTCCTTTTATAACAGTATAATTACGAGCTAAGTACAACAGTGCACATGTACTAGAAAAATAAAATTTATAGCAGAATATGTTTTCAAATATGCAAGCAAATATGAAAAGGGGTTTTCGTTTTCTTAAAAAAGAAGACGGCGAGTCCTTTGAAGACGAAGCAGCCAAGCTGAACTACATAGCAGAACACTTACTAGCTGGAAAACCTAATGTCACCGACATCTCCATGCCCACAAAATGTACCTCCTAGCAGGCTGACAACCTGCAGCCAATTGTCATCAAGAAAATCTGGAAAACCATTAAATGTCCCCTTATTTCCATTTTCAATGCCATAATCAAAACGGGCTATTACCCACGCCTCTGGAAAAAAGCAAAAGTCATTATCCTACCCAAACCAATGAAAAACAACTACAATACGGTTAAAAATTTTCGTCCCATATCATTGCTCTCAGTTCTAGGTAAGATTTTGGAAAGAGCGATTAATCAAAAATTAGAAAGTCACTTGGAGGTCAATAATCTCCTCTCGGATAAGCAATTTGGTTTCCGCAAAAATAGATCCACAGTGAATGCCCTTACCTCTCTAAGTGATAACATTCTTCGCGCTTTCGATGAAGGAAAAGTCCTGACCGCGGTACTTTTAGACATCCGGGGAGCGTTTGACAACGTAAATCACAAGAAACTTATTGACGAACTCTTCAAATTGCAAGTCCCCACGACCCTTACCAAATTTGTTGAAAGTTTTCTTCAAAACCGTACAGCAGTAGTTGTTCACGGCAATACAGAGTCTACTATACCAGGTACCAAAAGGAGTTCCGCAAGGCTCTCCGTTGTCGCCAATATGCTTTCTAGCTTACATCAACGGCTCTTTAAGTGTCATCAAACGCAAAAGAATTGGCACCCATGCTTTTGCGGACGGTCTCCTGTTATTCACTTGTGGCAAATCGAGCGAGAACAACATTCGTTTAATCTCCAACAACATCACTGCGCTGGAAAAATGGGGGAATCGTCTCCAGCTTGAATTTGCAATAGAGAAAACTGAACTCATTCATTTCCACAGGAAAAGATCTGTATAATCTACACCTTTAATTTGGAAAAACACGACAATTTATCCTAAAGAATCAGTACGTTACCTGGGTCTGTATTTCGACCAGAAACTTAATTGGAAATCACATATTGCTTTCCTCGCTCACCAATGTACTCTAGTCATCTCAAGACTGTGGAAACTCAGTAAAATTAACAAATCAATCTCAAGTAGTCAACTCCGTACTCTTTTCCTCGCGGCTGCCATGGGAGTAATCAATTATGGTTACCCTGCATGGTGTAATGTCAAAGATAACAACCTAAAACCCCTGCTCCAATCATATAGAAAAGGACTGTTGAGCATCACTGGGGCCCTGAACACCACACCGTCAATGTCTCTGGAGGTAGAAACCGGCCTTCCACCCCTTAAACTATCCCTGTCAAAAATCCTACTTAATTATTTCGCCTCAAATTTTTGGAACCT
>JAGJRO010000725.1:0-15646 GCA_022832285.1 Lepidurus apus apus | reverse complement strand
CCCCGTCGAACCCCCCCCCGAACCAAAATCCTGGATACGGCCCTGATCGTAGCTAGTTATATTCGCCCTCGGCAGGTGGCAGAAATTTTCCAAATATAGGCGCAACAATTTGAATAAAATATTTTAAGTAAACATCTATAAAAATGACTCGGATTTTACCTTTTAGGTCAACTTTATTCCCCAAATAAACCAACGCTTAGGCTCTGCGGTTCAACTCTGCAACTTTCAGCGCGAAAACATAAAGCAGAAGCCTTGTTATGTTATTCCGAACCACTTGGATGACTTCTTGGCTGCCGCAGAACTCTTACTACCAAACAGCGAATGGCTGGTGCAAGAAAACAATGACTTCAAAGTTCTTCAGAGCAAAGAGATCTACGAGCTCATTAGAGCCAAAGCCTACAACGCTAATAACCTCGTTATAGTACGGAACTATGTCAATCCCTTAATCGTAGCCAGTAAGCCCGTCCAATACGTGCAAGTACTAGTAACAGTGACCTCTTGGCGTCCTCTACGTTTCCATCAACATCGGGAAGGTTTCATCGTTTTGCACCACAACTGTTCCACCAAGAACTGTCAAATGGTAATATAATTTATTATAATTCAATAAAACCAGTAAATGAATTTAAATATCAATGAACTGACAGCGACAAAGCTTGTTTTCCTAGAATGCAGAAGCAATTTTACCGCTGGCAAGCATAACCGAGATGAACCAAAAGCTTCGTGTCGAGGCCGCTAGGGTTCTCTGGGCGCTGCTTGTGGCAACGGAAATGGACAGCTCAGGAAATCAAACGTAAGTAAAGACGCCATGAATGAAACTGAATGAAATAAAATAAAATAAATTAATGGAATGAGAAAGCAAAGGAATAAAATTACCTTCAGGTGTTCCAAGTGCTTCCAGCTCTTTACATTGGACTTGATGGTACAAAAGGACTACAAAAACGTCGAGATTGTGGCCCTGAGAGGGGTCGTACCCATCAGCTCTTTCAATAATGGAAATGGAAACGTTCATAAAAACCTGATGAGCAAGAAAGGGTCTGCGTTGCCTATGTTTTACCGTCACTGGATGATTGACAGTCTCAGATTGATTATGAATAGAGAAACGGTGTCGAAGGCATTGCTAGGGCCGTTAAAGCACGTAATCGCCAACTTGAATCTCGGTAAGCACCTTGCATAATGGAACAGTCACGCTCGATCCATGCAAACGTTTTTGGAGTTTTAACTTCTAAAAAAAAGATCTATTGGTTTTACAAAACATCCATGACCTAAAGCGACATACCAAGCCCTCAAAATCCTGAGCAATTGTTTACTTTCTATTTATTTATTTATGTTTATTTAACGAATAATCTTTTGTTGTGAAAAGAAATTTAAGAATATTACGAAGAGAAACATGTAATTCTTTAGACTCATTGGACAGGTATCGTGAGTTTAAACAGCCAAGTTGATCACGACCTGGCGTTAACGAAGACTGACCTGGCTTATCTGATTCACACATATCAAGAGTGGAAAGCGAGCCACAACTGCCACTTTCATCTCATGTATCCTTCCACCGAAAGCTTCGTTATTTCGGGTACCAGAAACCACCCGAGTTATCAATTACCACAGCTTCACAATTTGCAGTAAAAACTTTGGTTTCATTTACTTTTATTAAATTAAATTTTATTTACTTATTTATTTTTTACAAAAAATCCCACGAAAAACAGATTGTGATTATAAAAGCTCCTTAGATACACATTAATTTACTTATTTTTGGTCATTTTATTTGGTTGTAAAAACCATCCTTAAAGGACCTACAGTCACTCGACGTCTGATTTGCATAAAATCCTGACGTCATTCGCCAGACAAATGATTCAAGCTGAAAGAGAAAAAGAATCATCTTACAATGATAAATTACGCTCAAATTCCTCCGGGTATTACAATGGTTAGTTCTTGTCATAATTCCACTTTCACTTTTTTAATTACAGAAAATACAATGTATAAGATATACTTCGACAGCAATACTAATGGATTAGGAAATTTCTAGACAGAAATCTGTGCGTACTGCTGTGCAAAAATAAATTACTGTACGAATTTTAAGAAATCTTAAGAATCTTACGTTCTCAGAAAGTTTCCAAAAAATTCATTTAAAAAATATTAAACAATTTCTGACAGCAATAAATTACGATTTCTGCAGAAATTATTCCTTCGTGAAAAATAACGACTATTTTACTCGAACTGGGTTTCTTGATTTCCATAAGTAAATAAATAATTTTTTTAGAAATTGCAACAGAAATTCCGAATAATTTTTCAAATAAAAACCCAAAGTTGGATTTCTGCAGAAATAACTTTCTTCTTTAAATAGGAAAATTCACACTAGTCTAATTTATCTTGGAAGAAAATTTGTATTGAATTATTTTAGCCAAGAAATAACAGAAAATAGTAATAAATTTTAGAGTAATTTTATGTTTTTATAGTGTCCTATAGTGCATTGGCCCTTTACGGCTTGGAATTCGACTACGATTTGGTTCTAAGCCCGCCATTTCGTCCAGACTGGCTGGAATATCATGGCCATGTCCCTTATCAGGTCGAAAAGTTGCAAATTGGCGTGCTTCAGTTGCAGTCAGGCGCTGCTCTCCGCCAAATCCTCTTGGATGACGATATCGACCTGACCCACGGGTACTAAAACCGTCTGTGACCTTCTATATAAGAGCAAAAAATAAAAAAAATAGACAATGGATAAAAGCTCTGATTATAACCCTTCTTCCCCCTTGTCGAGTAATTCCCTGAACTGAATTGAAATTTTCCAGTTCAGCTGCAGTAATAAGCTTGGGACTAGGACTCAACCACTTCCGTTTGAAAGTTCTGCACATCCTGCAAGTCAACTTGACTTATTCTCTGCGAATTACCAGGCAAAACCGAGAGGATGAGCAACCCACCACTTTCGAAAACAAAGGGAAATTACGTTTGAACGTTGCAGACTATCACGCCTTTCCAGTTTGTGCATTGCATCAGGTAAAACCATAAAATGTTATACTTTTAGCTCAAAGATTCCAAAGCAAATTACAAAAAGTAACGTTCCTTCAAGTTCACTGAAGAAATATACTTTGTGATTTAAATAAATCCGCCAGAGGCGCTGCGAACTCTTTATAGTAAATTAGATAACTTAGTACGACACATTGTCTTAAAAGAAACGTATTTCAAGAAAACATTTTATAAAGAGTACATTTAATACCCTTTTCAACTCCTTAAATAGACCCAAAATAATAACATATTATTAGTCTACCTTTTTAGAATTTACTTTGAATTCACCTTATGGTGTGTGCCACTGTAAATTAAGTTTTTTTTTTTAACATGAGGATATCCCACTTTACAAGTTTAAGACTGAAGTAGGTAAAAAACCTTTTTTTCGGGGAATTCTTGTGTTTATTATTTGAAGAGTAAAAAGGGGACTTGACAGGAAACCATTATACTACACATTAAGAGTTTTGGGTCATGCACGGTTTAACGCGTACTGGCTATAAAAAAAATACTTGCTCATTATTGCTAAAAGCATGCAACAACGAAACCAACATTCTTTGACTCAATGGTCCATGTAATTATACTCACAACTTTTTTTTTAATCATGTAGAATTGCAACGTTCGCTTTGCGCCCGACACACCATGCGGTTTTTACCCCTTAGCAGATATCGAATCCGCGGACAGCAACTGGACAGTCATCACAGAGGCATGGCGTAACTTACCGTACTGTACTACTGGTGACGTACCAGGTAAACAATTAAAAAATAGTCTAGGTGTAAACTGAAATTAAGAAATCTAAAAAAAAAATATCTTCTACTATTTTTGTAAGTAACTTATATTTGCCATGTTATGTTTCTAAATAGCTTTTATGTAAGGCTACGGTGCACCAAAGGCTCTTATGGGCGAATAGCACAGGAGACGGCGTAGGTGATTCCACCAAAACCATTATAAAATTTTTAAAATAACTTTCTGACAGTAATGTAAATGATAATGATATCTACTACACATCGACGAGATTTTTTCAAAAATAATTCTTCGTCAATTTGCAAAACAGAAATGAAATTTCACCTTTTTTTTATTAAAACTAATGTCAAAATCGGGCTTCGAGTTGTAGTATATTGTTTTTCAACTCGATTTTTAGAGCAAACAGAATTGAAATCTGGTTATTAGTTTTTGAGTAGTCGCCTACGTAGTTTCGCGAAATTTCATTCCTACATTGTGCTGCCGCATTGAACCATCTCGGTCTACAGCTCAGGCGCACCATAGCCTTAATAACAATATTTAATAATTTTATTTATGTACTTATACTTTATTAGTTATTATATTGTATTGCAATATTATGTTTATTATGTATCTTCATTTGGACTTTTGTTCTATAATAACATTTTAAATTCTTTCCATTTTTAGAAAAAAAATTAACCATTTGCAAGCAAGGATATTTTCCCTCTGTTTTACAAAATATTTCATTTTTCTCCAAAACCCCCCTGTCGTGCCACATTAAAAATTTTGACACCCATAAATCTACAGTTTAATGAAACTCCTGGGAGAATTAACTCCTCTGCCCCTCATTTGCATTCTCTTCCTCTTTTGTTTTGCTTTTCCACAAACACTTTTTCAGGCTCTTTCAGGTACGCTCCCCTCCACCCTCCACCCCCCCTCAACAAAATATCTTTCAGCACTGAGTCAAAAGTCTCCAGTGGTACAAATCTGCGGTGTCTCTGTCATTTGCGAAAGAAAAACAATAAAAAATCTAGCCACAAGAAGGTCAACTTGTCGACCGCAAACCTAATCTCTTCCGAAAACCCCGCCAAAAAATACTATCCAAGAGGAGGAGGAGGGGGGGAACTGTTGTATTACCTTTTGTCCCAAAATCGTTAAAGAAACAAAAGAGGGAGGAAAAGGAAAAGGAGGTTTTTCCTTGAATGTCATTGCTAGTAATTGTCCCAGGAAATGGGCCTATAAATCTCGGCAAAGTCGCCAACAGCGGCAACGGCAACAGCAACCGTGACCACTGTTGGGAATGGGCCTCTTCTTCCTCCACCATCTACAAATATCTACAAATGGAATTAGGGTTAGGGGAGAGAGAGAGAGCGCGCGAAAGAAATGGGCAATTTCTGGTGAAGAGGGGGTTAAAAACGTAACCAAAGTTTGTGTTGTCCAGAAAACCGGAATGTTTTTTACCATTTTGATCCCTGAAAAAGAACAAAAAAGTGTCGTAAATTATCCCAACACTGTCTTGGCCAAAGGTTGAGGGGGTTCTCTTGTGGCAAAACAGTAGTAAAACTTGTAATAAAACGGACAATAATTCACCAACCCCACCCCTTCCACCCCTTCTAAACCCAATCCGTGTCACCCGGTCAACCCTCCGACCTTTGCCACAACTACAAACTATACAAACTTGCAATTGCGGTGTGTCCTATATGACTCCCTTTTTGCGGGACGACAAGAACTGCAACTGAGAAATTTTTGCTTCGCAAAGGGATCACTACTCCAACCTACCGTCCCCTTCCTCCTCCTCAAAGAAGGAAGCTACGAAGGGGGAGGGGGATTGGTCAGAAGGTGGGGACTTCCCCTTCTTAGGCTCCTGTCGGGTTGAAAGAGGGACTTAGAGACCCCAAAGGAACGACTATCGAGTGAGCATGGAGCAAGCGAGCAAGCTCATTTCCATAAAGTAGGTATACTTCTTAGTTTTACATTTAATGCCTCCCAATAAGTCACGACCCGGTTTGGAGCTCTTAAAGTAGCCTTGCAGCCGAGCAAATATGGATAAAAGACCCCCTTTGCTAATCCCCCTTTTGGGAAATATTAAAGTGTTCGGGCAAGATGAAGGAGGTACTTACTACCTACATATTAGCTGTCGAGTATTAACTTTCAAGTGCGTAAATACCCTTATGGGGACTTTACATCTTATCCATTTTTTATTCCGCCAACTTGAACTTATTGAAGATTTTGGCTATTGAATAGTTTGAAAAAGCTTTTCAAGAGCAGTCGAACAGAATCGAGGGAAAAAATTAGGGGGGGTTGCACCCCCGGGGTTATATACACGCTCTTGCCCGACTTGGTAAGTTAGCAATAGAGAGCTTTTATAGATGGAACAGAAAGCTCCAACTCTGCCATTATATGTAAAATAAAGCTGATTGAAAGAATTTCTTTGTAAAAATTCGAACTGGACTTGATCCTAGCGTGCACTACTCTCACTAACCTTCATATTGTAAAAATAACCCTATGTTGTAACTCTATAAGATGGACAAACCTTTAAAACAAGATAACGTAACATCTCGTAACATTACATGTGACAAGCTAATGGTAACGTAACGTGACACAGAGCAACATAGAGCAACGTACACGTAACATAACATAAGATACAAGAGCCGCGTTCGTTTTGACCAAAGTTTAAGCCGACTTAAAAGTCTACCCAAGACTTTGCGCTTATAAGCGTTCGAGATAGGTAGACTTCGCCTGACTTCGGGCTTATGTTTTCTTTAGCTAGTCGACTTAAACTATGGAAGTTGACTTTTAGTTTTGGTCTGAAGTCAGGCAAGTCTATAGCGAGTACTCTTGTGTCCAGACTGAAATTTAACCACGCCCCTTGTTTATTTATCTCCTTTGTCGATATCGAACAATATTGTTTTTTGTTGTTGAACAATATTGTTTTTTGTTGAACAATAATGTCGTATATTGTTTTTATTTTCTACAAGCACCGCCCAATGGGTGGAGAAATTGTAAACTTTTGCTTAAGCGTTCGTTTTGACTCAAGACTTTCCAAGTCAACTTCTATAAACTGTAAAACAACGAACGCTTATAAGCGTAAGTCAATGAAGTCTGGCTAGTCTAATAAGTCGAAGGTGCAAAACGAACGCGTCTAAGGTTACGATTGTAGTGTTACCATATGGCACACCGTTGCATGGCTATGTTAAAATGAGTTTGACAACTCCTAACACAAATGACAAAGGATCAAACCTAGATTTTAAATCGAATCAGTTTCAACAAAAATAATTCAAATTTATTGCCAGGGTTTTAAAAATTGTACAAGAAGGATTGATCTATGTCAATCGTTCAACGACATTCAGTCAACCTATAGCTAATTTGCATTCTTCTCCCCCCCCCCAAAAAAAAAAGGTCACTGGGTGCTACCTTGTAAGGATTGTGCGAATTCATCCACGTGTCGGTGGGAACTTCAACGCTGGCAACCTTTGGGCTGTCGGTACCCTACGCTTCTACCAGCGCAGCTCAAGCTCTGTAGCAAAAACAAGAAGGTGAACAGTTTTAAAAACAAAATCCTTGTGGGTTTTAAGGAAAAATTCCAAGAGATTTTGGAATGTTTGCTTCTTATCCACATAGGTTCTCTTCTTGGGCGACTCGACTAACCGAGGGATGATGCACAAGTTCTTGGAGCGCCTCAACGGCACTTTGACTAATGGCGATAAAATCCACGACATTCGTCATTACAGGGCGGTTTCTCCAGCCTCGTCATCCTGGCAGGTCTCCTTCGCCTATTACCCCCAATTTTGGTGGCCGAGCACTCAGCGGTTCAACTTCGAGGAAGTCTTGCATCAATTTTTCCTTACGTAAGCCGTAACTTCTTGTTATATTATTATTATATAATTCCTGACCTCCAAGAAAATTCGAAAAATCGCCGGGACCATTATCCTTCCCTTCTCCGTGACCTTTTTTTCTCTACGATGTATACACGACCCAAAAACAACAAAAAAGTCGACTAACCACGACTAACCATTTTTTTCTGGAAATACCAAGGGATACCAAGACCGACCAAGAATGATTCAATCAGTAATGATGGAAAAAAAGAAAAGAAATATAACATAGTTTCCGGTGCGGTATCTGCTCTCTACCAGCTCCTTGTCTTTTCTTCTGACCATCAGTATTACTGATGAGGAGCTCATTTCCTAACCGGCGGAGCGAGTTCTTTTCACTTATCTTTTCCTTTATTCTTCCGCCTTTTGTCATACACTGTATAGTAAAAAAAAAAAAAAGAGAGAGAGAGAACGAAGAAGTCGGGACTTCACGGGGGAAAAAAAACACGGGCAGATTCATGTTACACATTCTTTTGACCATACCGAAAACGCGAGCTTCCAGCCCTGGACCTGGACCACCGCAGGTCCGGACCATCGCGTTCCGAACCGAAGCGGCCGAACCGAAGTGGCCGAACCGCGGGCCCGTAGACGTTGCGCAACTAGAAGAACCTTTTCGCGGGTTTTGCTAGCCTCGCGTCGAAGTAAACCGGTCCAAAGTTAGGCAACTGGAAGGAACTTTCCTTTTTCCGGGTTTCGTTTCAGGTTTCTGAGGAAGCAAAGTTTAAGCAAACTATCCGTTCCTTTTTTTTCGGAGGGAGGCAAGTTATTTCGGCTTGTCTGTCACGTGGGGGGTTTACCAATCATCGTGCATGTTAGGTGTTCTGGTTGCGTCCCAAATGAAGGGGAACCGCGCAACTGCAGATCCAAAGCGAAACTTTTTGGGTTGATAAGTCCACGTCTATTGTATAGCACTAACCTGACATGGCAGATGATCTGCCAAGCGTGACTTGATGACATTTCACGCACAAATGCACGGTATCATAATATAAGTCATACCCCCTCTGTACCCTAAACAACCTCCCCAAATGTCCAAGAACCCAGAAGCAAAACTACTCAACTGTTTTCTTAAAACTTTGCTGCAGCTTGCGATACTTCCCAACTTTCCGACTCTTAACCATCGCCTAGAAGCTTAAAACCGTCTTCCAAACCTATTATCTGTTCCAGAGCTGGTCCGTTGGAGAACAATACCAACACGGTACTCGTAGTGGGTGGAGTCCAGTGGATGGCAGCGTCGCACGTCACTATCATCCGTCGTCTGTTAATCAGGTATAAACGACATTATGGCGGCTATGACTTTCGCATGTCGTGTTTTTTTGGCGCTGCTCTCGCCACCCCCAATCTCTCTCTCTCTCTCTCTCTTTCTCCCCCTCTGTCTGTCTGTCTTTACCCCTTTTCCCTTTCTATTAAAAGGGTTTTCCAAACCCTGTAATCCTTCCGCGCGTGTGGATGTGTCTAAAAAGCCACAGCGAAGTTGTATGGTGCTTCAAGCTTCATCCATTATTCATTACCAGGCAGGGGCCCGTCAATCACTGTCCAAGCGTGTCTCGCATCAACCCCCTCCCCCAACGTAAAGAAACAAAAAAATAAATGCTCGAATGCAAGTTAAAGCTAATCACGTAACCCTGTTCAAGCTAATCAGGTATATACCCCTAGATTAATTCTCTGAAGCGTTTCAAAAGCTCTCAAAGCCATTACCAAAGCTTATAAAAAAATTTGACCCATTAATGGAGTAAGATCAAAACTTGGACATCTGGCTTGGCTCTTTTCGTATTATAGGAATACTTTTTATGTTATTTCGGTAACCAAAAGTAGCACAGTCATCAATTCCAAAAGATTTTTTCAACGGTGTGTTAGCATATGCTGTGTTTTCCTCATTAACGTTTGTGAAATGTAGCTCTCAATTCTCTGTTCAAGCTACCCACTGTTTTGTAGGTACCAAAATTAACACACACAAGCTAGGCTCATCACAAAATGAAAAAGACGAATGGATGATACACAACTAAGAGAAAACTCGCCAACGCATTCCAGGGGCTTCTTGAGCCCCACGGAGTGGAACTCCATGATAAAGTCAACGACATTCTATTAATTAAGACAAAACCGAAAGGGAAAAGCTTTAGGCAAGAGTCCAAAACAAAAGGAACGCGACTCGTTTTGGAACAAAACATGATGACAAGGGGCTTGAGGTACACCATAATGGTACAGTGCAACCCGCGGCCTCCCCCTCTTCATCCGCAAGTGGGTTAGGATGTTTTGTACTTTGCAATACTTGAATTGTTGCGGGTGAAAAGGTACAACAGCGACCGTAAGTTATGTACGCGAACTGGAAATGGAAACAAAAGGGCAAACTTTAGGGAGATATTTCTTAACTTTCTCCTGGCATCCATACTTGCTGACAGATTCATCATGTACCCATATCATGCTATTGAGCAATCCAAATCCATGCCTGCTTCCCTTTTTTTCATGTATTTGTATGGGTTTCCCGTGTCCAGTATTTGTATAAGTACTATTTGAATACTTTTGAATTATATTTCTACCTTCTTTATTTCTATGTTTCTGTATTATGCTTTGTTATTCTTGTTGTTTACGCTGTCTTGTGCTATCGTTTTTTTGGAAATACCCAAACAGGCAAGGATTGGAAGGGATCCAAGTGGTAATTAAAACCTTAGGATCAGGTTTTCACTTGCCAGTTAATGGAGTCCATCTTCTGACGCAAGTAAAAAAAAAATACAGAAAAAACGAAACAAAAAGTTTTCCGTTCAGGCCATCAATGTTGTAATGCTGGTAACGTTTTTTCTTTTTCTTTTTTTTCTTTTGTGCTGCATCTATGATGATGGTCCTACTTTTTGGGGGACATGTTGGGACAGAAGCATGTGCCCAAACTGTACCAGCAATCGCTCAAACTGGCACAGGAGGCTAAAAAGTACGGGATGGGAGTAGTCGACACTTTTGCGATGACAATGGGGCGATCCCAGGATTTTTTGCCTGGTCGTTGTGCCTGTCACTTCCATCAAGTAAAAGAATTGCCAGAAAAAGCGGTTATGGCATCAAAGGAATCTGCAATTTTTTTTCTTATTTATATTTTATTAACGTTGTTGCGTTGTTTTATTAACGTTATTGCGTTGGTATTTTGCAGGTGATCAATACTACCCCAGTTCAACTACCCAACAAGAATGTCTGGCGAAGCCAAGAAACCCGCAATTACGAAACGTTTCATGTGAAAGGGCCCATTAATGCCATGTACACCGAAATTCTAATTAGCGAAATATGTGGACACTATATGCTGTAAAAGAATAACAACGTAATATTGAGAGAACAAGAAATTCCGAAAGTTTATTTTTTATATTTATATAGAAAACCTCAAATGACTGGTAGTTGTACTATATAGAGGGTAACTTTTTCAAAAAGAGAGTTTGTGAAGCATAAGAATGAGTAAATATAAATATACGAGAGAAATTTTTTTTTGTTTGGCACGGAACTTTGGACAAACAACATCGGGGATTCCTGTTAAAACGAGTGAAGACTACATTGAGACTGCTTTGGGCTCAATTGCAACCGAAATACTATATTAAATCCAACTTTTAAAACGCTCTGGGATAAGATTCCAACTCTTGACGTGTGGTAAAGAACAGTCATAAACCTGGGATAGATCTAATGAGTAGTACTACAGCAGAACGTGTCAAAGACTAGCATCGAAGTAAATCATAAAAAGTTGAAATAGAGTTATAATATACAATGTCTTAAGTTCCGATCAGCATTAAAATACAATTCTTAAACTTTCAGCTAATAGAATTAACTGTAGTAAAATGCGTTAAGTGTTAATCTATATAGAATTGAAAACACATCTTTATGAAATTTCGTTAGTTCTATTCTCATATTTTGTTACGAACAAAATTTCGTCTAGAAAAACTCCGGGAACTCTGCCAAAAAATGGTTAACTTAGAAGTTATCCTATACCAAAAGCGCCACCTCATAATTCCTTAAATTGCCGGTTTTAGGTTTTAAGACTGTGAAGGAGAATAGAAGGATCTAGTTAATTAGCGATCCTTTACATTGTAATAATAGTGTTGGAGGGTCTCAAAACTGGGCGGTTTCACCAAGTCAGTCATGAATCACTTTTCCCACCGGCCTAATCATAACAACCCCCTATATAGCCCCACAACTACATAGTATCTGTACTTCGTTAAAAGCGATCCCAAGGAAATTCTCTCTCTCTCTCTCTCTATTTAGGCAAGCATCCGTGTTGTTAGGGCGTGAAAATGACCTCTCTCTTTTGTTTTATTTCAACACAGAACCAAAGTCATTTGTCAAGTTGTTTGGCGGATACTCCATGGTAGACTATACCCCACTTTATTCCGCCTACGATCACTCTCGGTATATCTAAACCCCCTTCACAAACCATGTAAAAACTATCACCGGTACAAGAATTCTTATACCTCCCCGCAAAGCATCGGAAACTGTCATTTCCGGTAGTTTTCTTTTTTTTTTTTTAACACCGCCAGATTTGGCTTCACGGCGGCCATGGCAGGCTTGTCGACAGTCCCTTTCTCTGTGTTCAGAGAGTTTTCGAAGATTACAAGTATCTCACACTTCAAGCCAGACTCATTTTCATGTTTCCTTTTCTTTAATTTTCATTGCTTCTTTGGCTTGCTTTGCTGGAGAACGACAAAGCTAAAGCCAATAAACTGTTTTCAGTTTTTTTTAACACTGCAAAAGTCAAAGTGAAGAAAGTAAAGCTTTGTAAGCCATAAAAGGCGCCTCTCTTTCGGATAATTGAAAGTCGTATTGACCACAAATGGTACCCCAAATCATCCAAACTGCTCTTGATGCTCTAACATTTAGTACTACTTACAATATGTGACTCTTTTTTTGTATTTCTGCCGCTGACCTTGTTTACTACAAGGGTTCCTGCTGTGTATCGTGGGTTATAACGGAAGCCAGTGGCGGCGAGTACGTATAATACTGTCTATATGACCTCTGGAATATTCATCGAGGGGACAAGCGAGACAAGGGAGAGGACAATTGGCTATTGTTGCGCGTCTTCCTTCCTATACGGTCATCGCATCACATCTGCCCATCACAGTATATGATAAGCTTCTCTCTGGCGTTCGGTTTGTGCTCTGCTGATGTTAACATATATATTTATATATACCTCTTGGAAGCTTCAGGGTACCCTATTCTATGCATTCTCTATATTCTGTGTCTTTTTTTATAAACCCCCGTAGAAAGCCCCGATGTACAAGCTTAAAACACCGTGGAAACGAAAATGAAACGAAAGGCAATGCTTTTTACCCATCGTGACACTGCTCCGGGGACAATGGCTTCTTTTGTGTGTCGTTGCATACAACAAGCACGGCTGCCAATGAGAACAAGTCACGGGTTTCTTAACTCGCTAATCCATTGGTTCTGCTTGTCACGAGGACTTGACACGTATAACTCTGGGCTAAAGCAACAAAAGCTGTTATACAGAGGAAAACTCCAAGCTAAAAGGGAAATACTTGCTTTTATTCCTTGTCTGGATGCTATTAGGTTAAACTTCTTTGGGGGGGGGGAATTCCTAAATTGCAGAAAAGTTAAAACCTCCGAAATTCCTTAGAATATAGGTATGGTTTTAAGAAATGGTGAGTCTCATTTCAAAATAATAAAAAATAAACTTTATCAAAATTATTGAAGATGAAAACGTAAAATAACTAGTCATTCGTTGTTTCTATCTAGTTAGGTTGGAAACTAGAGACACTACATAGGGTGCGTTTTATTGTGAACGGAACTGAGTAACGGCGTTGACCATAAGTTGGCTCAACTGGCATTTTCGCGTGGACGGGGGTTCAGCTGGACGGGCGTTTTAGCGTGAACAGCTCAACGCTTGGCGCGTAACTCAAAAACCGCCTTCCGTTCAACTGCGTTCCTGGTGCATAGTTGAACTCGGGACGATCCCTAAAGCCTGGTTCACAAGTACAGTTTTATATTGCAGCCAAAACAACTTGCGCAAATTGTTTTGGCTGCAACATAAAACTTTATAATACTAACTCAGTAAATCCGGATGGCTTTTTAAAGTCTTATTTATTATTTATCTGCTCAAAAACCAAAGTTTCCTGCATGTTTTTCGTACAGCCTTTCTTGGCAATGTGGTAAATCACACAAGTCACAACAATCAAACGACCCAAATTCAATCTTATCTGAATGGTACAAGTCAGACCAAATCAGATCAAACCACGCCCCCAGTCAGTGCTTTTCTTGATTTTGACTTGTGATTTTTTGATTTTGATCGGTAGTGTGAACCAGGCCCCTAAGCTTGACGGGCGTTTTATTGTCAACGAGAGCAGTTCAACGGAAGAACTGGTGAACGGATCAGTTCACAATAAAACGCACCCTATAGAGGAGTGTTTACCTAAATTTTCAGAGAGTTTAGGAATCTTAAGAATTACTACTTCTGGAACGAATCTACTAAATTTGTTGCTAATTTTGCTAAATTTATTGTCAGATTTATTAAAGTTGAGGCTAATTAAGCTAAATTTACTAACACGAATGTAATGATTTTATTAAAAAAAACTGATTTGGACGCTAAATTCAATAAATCTATAAAGCTAAACTTACTGAATTTAATGCATAATGTTCTAGGTAAATATTTTTCACTAATTTTAAGGCTAGATTTACTATATTAACACTAAATTGCTTAAATTGGCTCGTGTATACTATTATACTAATTTTATGAAAAAGCTATCAAATAGGCTAGACGGGACGCTAAATATCATTAACTTGTAATGTTGGTTAACTAGTCCCAGAACGGGGAATAGTTGATGAATGTCCAGACGACAAACTGAAAGTTCACTTTCATTTAGCTTAAGCCTATGCTTAAGGCTACACCTTCACATGTTTAAGCACTTTTCTGTCAAAAAAAGTCTTTTTCCTGTCGCTTTCCTAATCAGAAAGTTTTTTGCAACGGCAAAGGATGGACGTTTCATATCCGTGTTGTTCATTTTCGGAAAGTAGACTTTTTCCGAAGTGAAGAAATATGCTTTACCAAGCTTAAACCTTTCCAAATCTTATTCGGTGTAGCATCTTCACATAATTAAACACATTCTCGACAGAAAGTCCATTCGAACGACAAAAAAAATATTTTTTCGCGTGTTCACGTATGGCCGATGAATTTTTTTTTCAGAGCATTATTTGCGTGCATTTGCGACCGGTTAAGGCCTACACTATAGAAAAGAGACCGATTCCGGTTTTTATCCGTATTGGTTATTTTCTATATTTATATGAGAAAAACGTTTTATGAAGTGACGAAATGCTAATTTGTCATCCTAGTCCTAAGTTAATGAGCTTTAAGTTAGACGGGGCTTTAACCGCTTATAGGGCGCCACCAGCGCTTCCTTAGCCGGAATTTGCCGAACGGCTTCCTTAGCCGGAATTTGAGTGAATTGTTCAATGTAGTATGAGTATGTTTGTAATTAACGACCCAGAGGATTGGCTATCCGCTTTTGGGAAATAGCCTAGCATTTGCATAGCATTAGCCCAGCATTAGCCTATCTTAGAAAGCTCCGCTGGTGGCGCGAAAATACGAACCTTAATTTGGCATACGCCCTATACAGTCAGTCTTAATCTAAGCTCGAGAATATTACACGACATTTATGAGCAATACTAATTAGTACATAAATTACATTAAGTAGAACAATATACTTAAAGTCAAAGCTACTCAAAGTAGTGCTCAGGAATACCCCTAAAAATTATGCGGCAACATGGAACCATGTTATAAAACGCACTGAAATTTTCTTCTTCTCTTTCTTCCTCTTCTGTCCAAACTCAAGTGCCATTAGGTATTCTACTTGATTGACAAATAAAAAACTTAAATCCCACTCAAAGGTTGTCCTTATACTTCCCAATCCAGTTTTAACATGTCTAAAGTGGGGTTTCTTCGTTGAAGTTGAGAAATAAATTTTTTCCTTACTCAGAAATATTGTTAGGCAATAATAAATACAGTGGAACCCACTTATAACGATATCGGATATAACGATAACCCGCCTATACCGATACAAAACTTACGGTCCCGTTTTAGTCCCATTTAA
>JAGJRO010000746.1:0-11758 GCA_022832285.1 Lepidurus apus apus | reverse complement strand
ATAAGATTAACTCTCATTACGTTTCTTATAAGACGAGACAAACAGACGAAGCATTACTAAACTACGACCAAATTACTGACATAGTTAAAAACTTAAAGCCACTCAAAGCTCCTGGAATAGATGGCATTCAACCAATGTTGATAAAAAAACACTTGGATAACTACTGGGAAATATATCACCGATATTTTCAATGCTTGCCTCTTACTAAGCCACTTCCCTTCTTCATGGAAAGAAGCCAAAATTTTGCCTATCCCGAAACCGGGTAAAGGTAATTACTCGACTCACAAAAATTACCGACCCATCGCTCTTCTTTCACACCTGGGCAAAATTTTGGAAAAAGCAATCTCGATGCAAATTAAATCATACCTTGAATCACGCAATTTACTCTCAAACAATCAGTATGGATTTCGCCCTAAAAGATCAACAGAGAATGCAATGATCAATCTTTCAGACACAATATTATCTGGGTTCGACCAAAGGAAGATTATTTCAGCTTTATTATTGGACATCGAAGGAGCTTTTAACAATGTAAATCACGAACAACTTATGCAAAAAGTCAAAAAGAAAAAGATTAATCCTCTAATCGTCAATTGGCTGAGAAGTTTCCTTGAGAACAGAAAGGGTTACGTCTCTTATGGCCCATTAACAAGTGATAAGTTCCCACTGCACAAAGGAGTCCCGCAAGGCTCCCCTCTCTCCCCTATACTTTTTCTGATCTATATAGACGACGCTCTCAAAATACTGAAGTCAAGCAAAATTATCTCCCAAGCTTATGCAGATGACTTGCTTCTTTTAATAACAGGTAAATCTGGTGAAGCCAATGTAAAGGTTCTTAAAAAATGCTTAAATGCTTTAGAAAAATGGGGAAAGAGCTTAAGCCTCTCCTTTTCAAAAGACAAAACTGAACTTATCCACTTCACTCGTAAAAGAACCCAAGACATCACACCCTTACTATGGGGAGAACATTTAATTTCCCCAAAACAAGAAGTATGATATCTCGGTCTGAAGTACGATTCCAAGCTGAATTGGACTAAACAAGCTATTCATCTAGCAGCTCAGGGAAGTTATGTCCTAAACAGACTAAACAGACTAATCAAATTCTTACCAAAGATCTTAATCAATAAAATCAGAACTCTTTTACTTAGTCTCTTATATTCAAAACTTTTCTATGGTTTGACAGCCTGGTCTAACGTTAACCTAGCAAATTTATCTCCTATCCGCACATTACACAGAAAAAGCCTTTTACTACTTACAGGCGCACTTAACACAACACCCACATCGTCACTTGAGGTAGAGGCTGGTATTCCTCCCCTTGAGTTATTGGCTCTCGGTCGAATCCTCAAATTTTCATACAACAATTCATTGCAAGAAATCGATATATTAGAACCAAAGCACAAAAGATATGCAACCTGTACATATCGGTTAAGATTACTAAAAATGAATAACCCTTTACCAGGGGATAAAAACCAAACAACAGCTATCAAAGAACTTATTATACATAAATGGATTGAGAAATGGACTGCTTCACACAGCCCTCTACGAGACTTGGAAATAATGCCATCTACCAAAGCACTATGTATGATTCAACAAGACAGAAGCACCATTTCTACTTTAATCAAACTGAGAACCACACATTTTCCTACAAAAACTTTTTTATATCGTATTAAGAAGACAACTGATACAACATGCCCTTGCAACAATATCTCAACACAAGACTTGACACACATTTTCTTCCGGTGTAGACTTTTAAACAGACATAGGGCCTATTTATTACGTGAACTGGCAAAACTCAAACTACATTTTAACCCACAGACTTTTTTGACTGATCAAAGGCTTTTCCCAATAGTCGTGGCTTTTATAATGCCAGCCTTAAGAACTTTGCAGAAAACATAATAATATTTACCCTCCCCTTCCCCCAAACTATAACTAATGTCTTCTCATCGGATATTCTTGCCAACTGAATCATGTACCTGTAATTGTACGAATGATAATTCAAACAATTATATGAAATCTAGTGAAAACTTGTACAGAAAGGGCAACGAGCATTAGCTCACGCCTGAGCTTTCAATAAAAAAAAAAAAATTACGGACATTAGCATTGAAAACAACTAGATACTACGCCAAGGAAACGCAAACTTTGGCAAATTGACCTGCTTTTCTTTGATGTCAGAGAGTTGCTATATTAACTGTAACTTATTGCTCCATGTTCATCAGCAAAACATAAACAACTTCTAGGAAACGCGCACTACGGACTCGCTGAACGAGGACGTCCGTTCTCGTCTGACGCGTCCTGCCTTCGCGTCCGGCAAGACGCGACGCGTCTGCTTTTCTCACAAATAAAACGCACAACAGATGACGCGTCAGACAAATAAAACGGCTTTAAAGGGCAATAGCCACCAAAAAACAACTTTGTCTTATAATAAGGAGTAAAAAAGATAGTTTCTAGTTCTCTGTGTCTTTTTATCATACGCTAAAATGAAAACTAGATAATAAGAAAATAAGAAGTCTTAACATTCAAACGGGGCATATTTGCCATTGGCCAGCGCGGTCACGTGGGCCCCGTGACGTCATGGTCGCAAACAATATGCCAGTTTGAGCCAGAGGAACCACGAACTTAACGAACACAAACCGTGAACCACGAACGCGAACACGGACAGGTCAGCCTGTAATGTTTCTTGCGACCCTTACTCACGGCTCGCGTGGCGGGAAAATGCCAAAATTTCGCAAGTCAATAACTCGGGAACGGCTAGTCATAAAAATTTGAAACAAATTTTCTCGTTCTTAGAATAATGTGTACAATAAGAATTCATCCAAATATCAATATGCTATGTCGTTGGCTATTGCCCTTTAAGCCAGCGAGTCGGACGCGGTTAAGAAGACGCGTCAAATAAAACGCAGCTCAGCTGAGAACTTGTTGCTACTGCAGCGCCCCTCTCATCAAAGTTGTGAACTGTAATTCACTACAGTCACCTCCTTGTTTGTACTCCTTCCTTCCCGTTTTGTTGATATTTTCGGTGAACAAGGTACGTAAAGAATCGAATATATATCCGTGTATATCCTAATCATCCGCTAAATTTTTGGTATGATTGTTATACTTGAAAGTTATTTCATATAATCTAATAGTGTTTTTCGCGTTTGTAGGTCGTTTGCCTTTAACTTACAGGGCACTACAGACCTCATCAACCATGGTAAGTTTTCGCCAAAACAACAACGTGTCTGTCAAACTGAAAGTTTTATTATAGCCTAAGCAAATCATGGAAATCAAGGACTTCCTCTTGAAGGCAAGGAGGAAGGATGCCAAGTCTGTCAAAATAAAGAAGAACGCCGAAAACACCAAATTCAAAGTACGCTGTTCCAGGTACCTCTACACCTTGGTCATAACTGACAAGGAGAAGGCTGAGAAGTTGAAACAATCGTTGCCCCCTGGTAAATTTGCCCGTCAAAACTACAAATTTGTGTCTAATTTTTTTGTTTTTCCAGGTCTGCAAGTCAAGGAGCTCAAGTGAATAGTTTTCGATCTTGTAATATCACCATCAATACATGATTGAAAACAATTTATTATTCACATTCATTCATTTAAACATTAAAAAAAACTTACTGGACAGTTTAGACGGACTTGCGCTATCACTTTGAATTGGACTTGTATTAGCTTACTTATCACTTGTGAGTGCACAACGTTCATTACGATAAAATTTGGTACTAAAGACCTTTTATTAGCTTACAATATCACTTGTGAGTGCATACCGTTCGTTACGATAAAATTTGGTACCAAAGACCACATTAATATCAGCAACAACTTCGAGTGAAATGTGATGGGAAAGCTTATCTGCTAATGGTTTCGGAAGGACTATGCACAATTTCGACAGGGATTCTAGATAATATACAATTCAAAGACTCCTAAGTGAAGTGTTTTTGATCTTGCGAAATCACTTCTAAAAAGTTAACCAAATTAATTTAAATGAACCAATTTAAAAAATATAATTTGTGCAACTGTATTGGTCAAGAGAATTCGTTGTCATTTCATTTATCAAAGTCAGTAATTAGTTAGCTTGCAATTTAGAACCAATGACAGAATTAATTACAATAAAAGCTTTGGTCCAAGCCTGTTTCGTATAAGGAGCGAGCTTATTCCCTAGCTCTTTGTCAAGGAAGACTATAAACACTTTAGCCAGTTCCTGCGCAAAATATAGCAAT
The DNA here is from genome assembly GCA_022832285.1 of Lepidurus apus apus. NCBI lineage: Eukaryota > Metazoa > Arthropoda > Branchiopoda > Notostraca > Triopsidae > Lepidurus > Lepidurus apus. The sequence continues at coordinate 7,565 of JAGJRO010000746.1, read as the reverse complement.
ATTAGCCAAGTTTACTTGAATTGTATATGTCTTACTTCAAAATGTACGAGCTCAGTGCCACGCCGTCCATGGGTTGTGCCAATCTTTTCCAGAAGTCCGGTAAGGCACTCAAGGTCCTCTAATGTGTCTACTAATGTCGTAATCGCATACAACACGCTCTTAGCATGGGCCTGGAATGCTCTGTTCCTCGGTAGCTCCTCGACAGAAATTTCTGCAAATGCCTCAAAGAACTCTTGGTATTCTGGATGAACTTCGAAAAGCCTGTAATACACGACATAATTTTGTTTACGTCTTTTCAAATAAAAGAACTGTGCAATAACTTACGTTAAAAATAAGCGCATACCAGCTCCTTTCGTATCTTTCTGCACAATGGTCCAAGTTTCGCGTATAGCTGCTTTCTCACTCGGTTTAAGACCCGCAGTATCTGGTGTCTCGTTTTCAGGAATCGAGGAACCCCACCAATAGCTCGTGACCGTACTCACTAATTGACCCATTCCCTATAACAAGGTTAACCAATACGCTACTTTAATGTAGGGAGAACGAATGTCCGACTTTATCGAAAGATTTAGTGCGAATGTGAAAGGAAGGCCTATTCGAGCTGAATTTGTAGGTGCTTTCACGACCTCTGTACAAAGGACACGGCACTTCGTCACAATGTGATCGGTTTCGAACGACTTGTTATAAGGAAATAGTGCAAGAGCTCACTTCCTAAACGTGTAACAAACTACCCGTGCACATTAAAGAGATTGCGGTTTTGCGTTGCATACTGCGAACGCAATATCGATGTCCAAACCCCGTTATTAAACCACTTCCGTTAAGCGAAACGAACGGATACTTGTCTGATTTGAATCCACACGAAAACTCAACTTAGAATGTTGCAACGCAGCACAAAAATAAACCCAGATAAGGGATTTCCCCACGCAAGAACCTGAATTAAGGAGTAGACGCAGACCTTTTGTGTCCTAAAACCCTATCATTACCGAAGCATGATGCAAAGAATATATAAAGCCTTGGGCATACACAAAATGACAAGTATCACGCAATCACTTCGTGTTACCTCTTTTGGTGCCATCATATCAAAATTCAAAACGCACTGCTGCCCAAGGTATCAATGCCCAAGGTTTTGTTTGAAGTATAAATTAGAATTTGACAAACATCCATTGAGCAAAGGTCATAATCCAACCAAGCGCGTTTACTAGGGAAAGAAAGATTCTGTTTCATTCTGATGCAAATAGCGAAAGTCCGGAGGCTCGCCCTGCCTTTTGTCCAATGAGAAAACCAACCGAGTTTATTATTTTATCAGCCCGACCTTCAGACTGGGCGTTCAACTTGTTGTTTTCCCTCCCTTGTTTATCACAAAAACAACCTACATATTTGTAGCCAAGATCCCAACAAACAACTCCGTTAAAGAATCGAAACACGATCACCAGGAAAAACATCAGGTAGTTATAGTCTCTCCGTTCTAGGCACGTTGACCAACACTACAGTCTTTATAACATCCTTTACTTACATAGTCTTATAACATCCTTTACTTACAGGTTCTAGCTCTCATGCTAGAAAAGAGTTCCAGTGGGGCAGTGAAATAACTTTAGTCAAAACAGTTAAATTAACAGTAAGTTAAATCTAGCAAAGATTACTGGCACGAACTGGCAATTACTAAGCCTTTGTCTTAACTGTTTTTTTGCAGTCCTCAAAATGTCGTCTTCGCAAGCTATTGATACGAATTGCATGACTTTAACACGCTTTGTGATGGCAGAACAAAGAAAAGTCGCCAATGCTACGGGCGACTTAACCCTATTGTTGAACAGTCTTCAGTCTGCTATAAAGGCACTCAGCTCGGCCGTCCGTAAAGCGGGCATAGCTAAACTGTAATAGTATAGAAAATCAACTATTAACACGCATATCACGCAAGAAAAGCTAAATATCATGCCTATTTTTTTATCCCCAGGTATGGCATCGCAGGCGGATCGGTTAACGTGCAAGGCGAAGAGGTCAAAAAGTTAGACGTTCTGGCTAACGAACTCTTCATCAATCTCCTTAGATCTTCATACACAACTTGTCTCTTGGTATCCGAGGAAGATGATCAAGTAATAGAAGTGGAAACTGAGAAGCAAGGCAAATATATCGTTTGCTTTGATCCTTTGGATGGATCGTCCAATATTGACTGCTTAGTTTCTATCGGATCGATTTTTGCGATCTACCGGTAAACTCTCATTTCCTTAATCGAAACTACGTGTTTGATCCTTATTTTATTGTCCAGTAAAACATCCGATGGCGTTCCATCGGAAAAGGATGCTTTGAAGCCTGGCAGGGAAATTGTCGCAGCAGGATATGCTTTATACGGCAGTGCAACGATGATGGTTCTTTCCACAGGCCAAGGGGTCAACGGATTCCTTTTGGATCCAGTATGATTGTTTTCCCGAAGAATAAGTAAAGCTGAGAATTTAACTTGACTAATTTACTAGTCGATTGGTGAGTTCGTATTGACCGACCCTGACATGCGTGTGAAACCACGAGGCAAGATATACAGCATCAACGAAGGATACACCAACAGTTGGGATTCTGCTGTAAAAGAATACGTGGAATCCAAGAAGAACGTAACAAAGCTTTCTTCAAATTATTAAAATCACAATTTATTATTTTCTCTTCTAGGCCTCGACACCATACGGTTCTCGTTACGTAGGATCAATGGTGGCTGATGTCCACCGCACACTCAAATATGGAGGAATATTTATGTACCCGGCAACTAAAGATGCACCCAAGGGAAAAGTAAGTAGCTAAAATTCTCTACAAGCAATACGATAAAAACGGATTTTTTAGCTTCGTTTGCTGTACGAGTGCAATCCCATGGCGTATGTAATGGAACAAGCAGGCGGCTCTGCTTCCAATGGCCAAATCCCGATTTTGGATGTTCAACCCGAGAGCATTCATCAACGCTGTCCCATATTCTTGGGTTCCACAGATGACGTAGCTGATGTGCTCGCTGTTATTAAAAAACATCAGTCCTAAACCGCGTAATCTTTCGGTTTAGAATGTCTGCCTTTGTAGTCTTTTGGAATCAAAAGGTCTAACTGGACAGATGTTAGCTTTGCCACATGGGGACCAGAAAAGCTTTCTTTTAGGTGAAAGGTTTATTCCAATACATTTAAGAAATGTTGAAACAATTTAAAGCTTGTGGGTAGCGTTTGTTGAAATTTATTATTCTCCATAAAACTGTCCAGGGAAAAGTTTATGCTCTGAGGGCTTGAAACTGTCGAAACGTATCCAAAATATTGTTATCCAAATCGTGGGTGAATAACAATGTCTCCAACGTACTGCTGTACTTCTCAACTTGCTCATTATGCTATAGGAACCAATCAGAGTTAGTCCTATTTTATCTTCTACATTCTTCACGAGGCTACTTACCGCCATGAATACTTGCTGGAGCCGTCCCACGGTCCAACGGTACCAGTAAGTACCGAAATCCACACCGTCCGTGTCGCAACGCACCAAATGTTCCGACAAAATCATAATAAAACGCTAAATGCATAAAAATTAAACCAGCTTTTCATCCAATAATAAGCACGTACTTGGAAAATGATGAGAAACAGATTCTTTTGGTCGGATTGGGCTGCTTCCAACTTCTCTTCCATGCGCTCTACCACTTCTTCTGTGGGAGGGTCTGACGTCGTAATTCTCACTCGTTTTTTCTTGCTTGGACCATCGCCCTCCCCATCGCCTTCTCCTTCGCTTTGCTCGCTTTCACTCTGGGCCGCTCGTAATTTATCGCGAGCTTGCTGTAACTCCCGTTCCAAGCGAATGACATGCTTACTCATTTTACGGATAGTTAAATGCAGCAACTCCCACACGTACATCCTGTCAATAGCCAAAAATTTAAGTTACTGCGCCTTCAAATTGAGACCTTTACTTGGTAAATTCCCCCGACATTTCCTTTGAAAAAAGCCAATTAGCCACCGCCGAACATTCAACGATTTGCGTCTTCAACATCTTGTCTACCAACACACACAAAAACTGAAAAGAAAGTGTTAGGAGTTTTCAGATGAAGAAGAAGAATTTTGTCGTACCTGAGGATGCTGGTTCCAAACTTCATAAGTCGACTTTAAAATACAAATCTGCGCTTCTTCTGATTCTCCCAGCGCCTTCATAACAAGTAAAGGTTAGTACAAATACAAGACTATTTTAATAGCGATTACCTTGAACACGGCATAAAATTTGGCCAAGGCAGCAAACGCATGAGTGAAGGTTTTATGTCCCATGTGAAGTAAAGTTTGGACGAAGACATCAATCTTGTAAGGTGAGCAAATGGAGTCACTTTCGTCTTCTTTGCCTGGGACCGGCAAGTCTTGCAAAATGCTGAGTACTTCGTCTGGCGTGCATTTGCGACGAATAGCTTCCTCAACCCTGTTCGATACTGCCATGCCTTCCTTATCCGCTAAGATAAAAATAATATATAGTAAAAAGATGTATGGTTATTATTGGATGGCTTACAAACACCCGGTTCAAATTTGTAGACATGGATAGGTTTAGGTGGTAACAAGGGAGCAAACCCTTCAGACACCATTTCGGAAACACGGGAATAATAAGACAACCTACAAAAGTTTGCATATAATGGCAATTAGAATGAAGAAGTAAGGGCAATATTACCTCAAGCCTTTTGCTAGCACTTCAGCAACAAATCTTGGTTTAGGATGGTCCCGGTCTTCCATCAAACAACCAGCCCAGTCTTCCCAGCTCCAGCGATACTGAAAATTGCTCAAGTGGTAGGCAAACCAGTTGACAAACCTAGTTATAATTTGTTTTTAAAATGGCATTGACCATTTTAGCTGATAATTACCGATCAAATGCCGCAACGTTCATCGTGTCAATCCTTTCATACAAAAGCTCTGTGGCTTGAGCCAATACCTATATTTTTCAAAAATAATGTTACTAATACAATGGCTTTAGGAATATGTTAAGATTCTGACTTGAGGCATGGTAGAAGGCTGGAGCTTGCAAAGTTCAATAAGGGTTGACCCATAACAGACCTCTAGATACCTCGGGTTAGGCATGTTAAACAATTCAGCAAACATAACTTCCACAATCATATACTCAATGGGAATTTTGTTTCGTTGCGGAAAAGCCAATAATTGGGTTGCTCTGAAACAACATAGCAAAATACGAATTAGGATTTGTGTTGGCAAAATTGAAATGCTTACAGTTCCTTGCGTTCTATGTGATATCGTTCGATAATTTGATGTAAATGCTCTTCAATCAAATGACGCTCAACTGAATGGGTACCAGGTAAGACCGGTCCAGACTACAGAATAGGAAGTTGGATATAATGGTTGTACACAAGATGAGATAATAATAGTAACTCACTTCAGGACAGTCGGTGTAATCAAACATTCTAAAAACCACTGTAGGCTGTGGGTAAATCATGTCTTCTTGATGAGGTGGCAGCACAAAATTGGGGATATTATTTTGTAAAGCTTCGGATAAAACGCTGTCAAAAGCCAAGTAAGGACGCTGGATGTGACGTTCTTGCCAGCCATCGGCTTTTAGCTTACGAATTTGAGCCCACAAGCAGTCCAAGTACTTAAAATGTGAAAATTTTTAGAATAAAAAAAGCAAAACTACAAATTCCTTTCGTACTTCTTCTTGTGGATGAGGCGATAAGCTACTCCACACGCGGAGTGAAGCAACATGAATTTTGCTCCGTTTTGAAAGAAAAGTTTCTATGGACTTTAGCAGACGATCCAATTCATGCTCCTTTTTCTCGTACAGCTCTCGTCCAATCCAAGGCAAAGCCGACAGGATGGAATACATATACCAGTCTTTTCTTACCTATACAAACGTTGAGTAAAATCCTACGCTTATAGGACTAACAAATTTACTTGAGGAACATTGGGCTCTAGAGCTGCATCCACGAAGCAGTCATACATATGCAGAAGAGAGGAGGACGACACGACATGACAGTTCACCAAGTCCGAGAGAAAACGGACACCAAACCGTGCTTCCTCCCACTTACCTGCTTTTAGAGCATCTTTCAGATTCCTTACACAGAGTTCCACAAACTGTGCACATTAAAAAGGCATGATTATCCAGAAATATTTAAAGCTAATCCAGATTAGACTACCTCTCCTCCGAAATTGTAGTTTTTAGCATTTAGCAAGCCAACTAAGGTACTATATATGGAACATTTCTCAGGCATCTTGACGGCACATTCTGAAAGAATACGAAGAATCTTGGACTTGTAGGTATTTAAATCAGCTTCCAGAACGCTGACAAGGCCTTCCAGATTGCTTTCCAAGGAAGATGTACTCTGAATTGTAACACGAAGGCCCGTTTAGTACGTACGTAATTTTATATTAATATAAATTATTACCTTTTCTCCTACTCTTTCTATCAAGGTCTCAAAACGATCCTCAATTTCAGACTGCTCCGAAACTCCTCCGTGTCGTCTTTTACGTCCTCCTGTTACTAAAATAGGCAACTGTATGTAAGATAAGGAAAGCTGTAAAAATGATTTCTTAATCAAAATTTCTCCACTTTGGATCTAACAATGTATGATTTATTCTTACATATTGATTATTTAAAGACTTAAATGACTTTGCAGACAGCACAACTTGTTTACAACTTACACCAAGCTAAGCCATATAGAATTTGAAATCATTTTCTTTTGTTGAGATGCAATTTTTAATTCTTTTGTATAAGAAATATATGAATATACAAGCTTCTCTTACCAAAACTATCCTGATCACGGCGTTTTCGATTCATTTTGGCCTTGAAATTAGCCCAAGCACCTGACAATATTTTGACACAACCCGGTCAAAAGCAAGCGGTGAGCAAAACGCTACTCATTGACAGCGGCGCTACCATCGGTAGCCATTACTCGTTTCTTATTGGCTTATAATAACGCGTTCCACTAGCTACACTGAGTTTTGGTTAGTGCAACCCATGTCCAACCTGAGTTTCTCAAATGGAAACCGGAGCTGCGTTTTATTTGACGCGTCTTCTGAAAGGGGGAGTCAGGTTTAAAAAAATAAAAAAATATGTTATAAAGGAGACCAAATGAAGTGTTCTGGCGGAAGAACCCTATGTCAATTATGCATATTAACCGAGTAATTAATTATTTAGCGGTTTAAGCTCCGCCCCTTTCCCCCACTTCTCAAATTTTCCTATCTTTATAACTTTGGGGGACAGCTGGCCAGAGGCCTAGCGACTTTACCTATGAGCGCATTGAAAATCAATCCCTGGCCTCATAGGGTCGGCATCTTTCTGTTGAATGCTTAAACAAGTCTGCCGGTGCTTTGATTATTTTACAAGCTCAATCACAAAAACCGACGTTTTCTTCGCGCCATCGCGCGATCGCCGTCCTGCCGGGCCGAGACCCGCGCCTGAGAGCCTTTGGGCAAGTTCCGGGTCGGCTTCGTAGTCGAGATCCCATCCCCTGGCCAGTGTTGATATACCGCGCTACTCCCTTTACCGCGGTAATTACCGCGGTAAAATATTTTACCGCAGTCTTTTATCGCGATAATTTTAAAATTACAGCATTTACCGCATTACCGTAAGCCTTTGAAAGTACC
>JAGJRO010000738.1:0-15812 GCA_022832285.1 Lepidurus apus apus | reverse complement strand
GCCAACCATGTTTGGATGATTGGCTCCCAAATGGCGTTTAAGCTTACTTGGAAGCATACATTCCGCCGCCAAAACCTTCATGCATATTACACATTAAAGCTTTTCTTCCTCGTTAATTTCTGTCCATGTGAAGCCGAAATCCAAATAAATGTCATCATATTTGCGAAACTTCCGCTTGTTTACGCTTTCGCCACTGGTTTGTGGTACATCCTCTTTTAATTCATTCATGCGTTTGTTTGCATTCAGGAAAAACTTATCCATTGTCGGATTGTTTTTATATTAACACACAAATAAAACACCAATTTCTCAAGAAGTTCAAAGGGTAACTAAAGGATTTCTCCACTATACTAATGTTAAGGAACTGACAAACATAGGGATCCTTTCGCGCAAATGGAAAGAAAACAACTGCCCTAGTAGTGTTTCTAAAGTTCGAGATACACAGCCCCTTTTTACAACAACCGAAAAAAAACGAAGTTAGTCGCTTGCACAGTCTTCGTCTGAAAAATGACCCAACTAAGTGGCTCGACTCGTGGAATAGGCGGTGTGGATGATGGCACAACGTTCATTCCACAGGGGCTACTATTACTATGCGAACTATAGCGAAAGGCGCGGTTAGGGCTTGTATACGGCTTCTCTAAAGCCAGCACCGAGTGCTAAAAATACGGCCATTTTGCATGGGTTTAAACGGAAAATTCTAAATCAACTTTTCAAGGTGGGAGGGGGGGGGGCGCAGAATTGTGCTTTGGCATAGGGCGCATAATTGTGTAAGCACGGCCCTGATGGATGGAAAACACATAAAGATACAGTGCCCGAAAAAAAACTGGATCCAGATATTTTAATTACAAGGGCACGTTTAATTTCGTCCTCCTCGTAACACGCGACGCGAGGTATAAATGTACTATACTGTCCAAAAGAAAACGAGCATAAAGAAACGACAGTGGTTTAATCCTTAGCCATGGGATTAATTAAAGACTGCTCATTTTGAACCGGTTTGTCTAAAACCAAACCAAAACTTACAGAAAGAGGAATCCGTTTTTACCCTGAGCTGGAGGACAGAGAAAATACTCATACAGAAATACATTAGGGTTATACTTTTCTTAGTTTCGGTCCGGTTTTAGAGAGGAGCAGGTTCGAAATGAGCAATCTTTAATTAATCCCACGGGTAAGGATTAGACCATTGTGGTTTTCCTATACTCGTTTTTTTGGACAGTACAGTCCGTACGTGGACATCGGCAGTTATGGCGGCATTAGCGATGGTGGTATTTTTGCATGTTCGAAGCTCGGTAGAGCTTTACGAACAAATACTCTGGACATCCCCCAACAGATTGCCCCTACCTAACACTGACACCGAATTGAGCGCATTCTTCATCGGTGACTGTGAGAAAGTGACTCTCATCTCCTTAAACCCTGACCACCAGTCCAAATCCCACCTCGCGATTCCCGTTTCGGAAGATGCCATTCGAAACCCTGAGCACCCTTATAAAAGGGGAGCAACAAGTGTGGTTCCCTCTCAGTCTCCGCGTGCTTTCTGACCCTTGTTTAACAAGTTTAGTCACGTGTTAATCTCGATCTCGTGTTATTCTCGCCCTCGAGTTCCTGTACCTACCTGACCAATATCTCCCTAATTTCTGATCATCCAGCCCATATTTACCTGACCTTTGACCATCCTAGACCATCCGGTTATCAGGGCGTGTTTATTGTTGTTAACCCGTTCAGTTCCTCGAATTGGGTCCCTGCCCAATTCGTCTCATGTCAGTCCACCTTTGTAACTTCATTTCTGACCACCTTCAGCCCTACTTAAATACATAAACTCTAAAACCCTGAATTCGTAAGTTAACTACTTACACCGGTGCGTGGAATGAAGGCTGCTATTGGTAAATCCACATAGTTACAGTGACGAAGCCTTTGGGCTCAACCACCGGATAATGCGCCCATTTTCTAGGCGTGATGCCAGAAGACTAAAAGAAGAGCAAAAGATTTTTAACTACCGTCTTTCCCGAGCTCGAAGGACAATCGAAAATACGTTCGGGATCGGTGCGAGTAGATGGCGAATTCTGCGCAGCGATATTACAGCTGACGCGGAAAACGCCATTTGCTACGTGAAGGCCATCGTATGCCTACACAATTACTTGAAGGAAGAAGATGACGCGAAGCCGCCTGCTGAACGGCTGAAATTTTCTGTTTTTTTTACTAGTCGTATGTCGTATGTTGTGTATGTTGACATAAACGATATTCTAGTGTGCACCAGGCTTTAAGACGACTCCTACAGAAAGGTTGTTTTAATATTTTGCAAAATATAGTACTATGATCATACTCTTCCAAAATGTACTCTCGCACCCAAAGTTGCCTATTTCTTTCTTCTTCAAGGACATACGGCATCGCAGCTATTTCGCTTATACAGAAGAAAATACCAGCTAGTGCAGCAAAACGAATAATTTATTCGCGCGACCATATGTTGACGTTTGAGAACAACACAAACAAACAACAACTTGACTAAGCCACGCCCAGCAACGACCCTGTGTTGATGTCTGCCACCTTTAGTCTAAACTGCTCAGAGTCGATGGCAGCAAATGCCATCAAGACCTTGATGGCTGGAATAGACATATTGCCTCCTTCACTGTAAATTACGCTTAAGAGATTGGTCCACTCATCGCAGCCACGGGCGAAATCATTCCGCAACTCATTCCGCTCCATTTCTGCCCACTCCTTTCTTGCGCAATCCCGCTCGCCATCCATGCGCTCATTTATCCGCTTTAGGTTCGAAAAAGCCTGAAAAGCTTTGTTTAAAACTCTCACTACCTCGGCCGATTTGGCCCACTCTGGTATCTTCTGTAGCACCGGCATCCCTGTCGTGTCGACTCCCGGGAAAGGTGGTCCGCAAGGCCCACGGGCAACATGGTTTGGCCCTGGTGGATGTTGATAGCACGGTTCAGGAGTTGAGGTACGGGGAAATGGTGGCCACCCAGCCTCGGGCGGTGGCACCGTCATGTCCTCTAGGACTAGGAGATTCCCCACCCACACTGCCTTCACGGGTGACTGTCGGTTCTGCTGTTCCGTTGTTCTCCTTGTGAGACGGGAAGCTAATTGCTAATGACGGGGATTTGTTCCCCGGTGAGTAATGTTGGCTAGCTAGCGACGAGGGAGACGAGACAGGGCGGGGAAACGCAGACTTAGAAATAAAGAAAAAGACAAGATACAATCTGATTGTATTTCGCGCGAATGATCGTCCCCTATTTCCCATTGTGTTTACTTAGGGTTGCTGAAACCAGAACGCTGCTGTCCCTCATTAACCTTTCCCCTTTCTGCCAATGCACAGCGGGGATGGACAATGCGAATCACTTGATATTTTATATGATAGAAAGACTTGATATTTTCTAAATACAACTTTCTTCTTCTTAACAGTCATAGACTCATCTGCTGCCGCCTCATCATTGGGCCTTTCCCTTTTCTTAAAAAAGTTCTCCCACGCTTTTTGTTTATCACTCATTTTAAGGTCTGCCAATGTGCTCACCAAAACCATAGAGTGACTAAAACTGCAACTGCGACTAGCGCACGGTTCGCGCAATAAAACCTTAGCGTAGTGTAGTTCAGTGATCCCTGTTATGTATAACCCGACGAACACCGTCGCTCCATCTGTGATTACTGGCTTTGCAGCCAATGCACCTGACCCTAGACCTTAGATCATATACACTATAGATAGGGCACGGCTATGGGTGAGAGATTATTCGTTACAGCGACTATTCGTTACACTGCCTTTTTCCCCAGCTTTCTCCAAGCTTTCACTAATCCTTGACTATTCGTTACACTCTACTGACCAATCGTTACATTTACACAGACAATTCGTTACATCAATACAGATAATTCGTTACACCAATGCCATCTGCTGCTATAAGTACAACATGTAGAAAGAACAACGTGTTCACTTCAAAGTGTGCGTGTTTTTTGCCCGTGTCACTTAGTAAAATTTTTCACGTTATGACCCTGATAACTTGCTATTCGCGGTAGGTATTCTATCTAGAATATTAAAAACCATTTTCCCAAAAAATAGGGTTTTAAATTGTAGAGACTACCAGAGACTACCATTATAATTACAGTGTTCCCACCCTTTTTTACAGTTTTCAGGCACCTATGACGTATCAGATATCAAATGCCTTCAGAATACTTTGTTTAGTGTATTTATGGAATATTAAATAGTTTAGTCAATTAATCGTTAACCATAACTCATGACTGCGTACTTCACACTGTCATATAAATAATAACATATAGCCAAATAACTGTTGTAAACCACTTCCACAATCTACCATAAATACAAAATTAGCGATATAAATACTACGCCACAACTGGATTATAAATGTTTGTGCAGCTTTTCAGAATCTCATTGACAATCTATCTGGAGGATTAATAAATCTCCTTGGTACGCAATCCAGGTTGACGAGTCGACTGATGTGGATAACAAGGCAATTATGCTTGTTTTTGTGCGCTATATTTTTGAGGGAGATATACATGAAGATATGCTGTGTGCAATAACATTGCCAAGTAATACCACTGCCGCAGAGCTATTCAGATCTTTGAATGGTGTTGGTGTTTGTACGAACGGAGCGGCAGCTATGACAGGAAGGATTTCAGGTTTCACTACTCGTGTCAGGGAGGTTGCTCGTCGTGTGTCTACGCAATGCGTTACATCGCGAAATGCTAGCTAGTCGAAAAATGTCGCCAGCGCTGAATAATTTTGTTGCAAGACGTTATTAAAATCATCAACTTCGTGAAAGCGCATGCCCTTAAGTCCCGCTTGTTCGCGCAGCTCTGTGAAGAAATGGATGCAGAAGCTACACGCCTGCTCTTGTACACTGAAGTGAGATGGCTTTCGAAGGGTAGGTCAATGTCCAGAGTTTTTGAGTTACGAGAGCCGCTTCAGCGATTTCTTGCTGAGAAAGAATCACAGCTGGCCACACATTTCTGCGACAGCGAATGGGTCGCAAAACTTGCCTATCTTTTTGACATTTCCAGGCTACTGAATGAACTCAATCTTTCGCTCCAGGGGAGAACAACAACTGTTTTCAAATTGGCAGATAAAGTCGCTGCATTCAAAGCGAAACTTCAGTTGTGGGGGCGGCGAGTTAACATCGGAATTTTTCACAAGTTTGAAACTTTGGCAGAGGTTTTGAAAGAGGCTGACCCAAGTCATTCTTTTTCCAAACTGGTAAATGGTCACCTATCCCAGCTTTCGAAATAATTCGAGCATTACTTCAAAGTCACTAAAGATCCCCGAACTGGGAAGGAATGGGTACGCGATCCATTCGCTAATAAGCCAGTTGAATTGAGTTTATCTATGCTAGAAGAGCAGCTTCTTGAACTCGTGAACGATGGTAGTCTTAAAAGTACGTTTGCAATAACTTTAGACCTTCACGCATTTTGGATTAAAGTCAAGGCGGAATATCATGAGATTGCAACAAGAGCAATTTAAAGCCTGCTTCCATGTCCAATTTCCTATCTCTGTGAATCAGGCTTTTCTACAGTGACAGCTACCAAAACCAAATTACGCAACAGATTGGATATTATCACGGCTATATTTCGCATTGCTTGCTTTTCTCATGCTTAGCTTTACTTCTTTGGCTTATTAAGCATAATACCAGAGGATCCATCCGCCTGTGTACCGGATTACGCGTCCTGTACGGATACGTGTAAAGAAGTTGAAAGAGCGATCCAAATTCCGAGTAACTACAACGTTGCAAATATTCGTTAATATACCGTTACACATAAAACTTGTCAGTACGATGTAATCTAACGTCGTTAGACAGTATTTTGTCGACTTCGATGGGATGTAACAAATAAACGTGGACGTTTCGTCTCGTGTACGCGTCCGAAGGTTGTCCCACGTATACGTTGCCAGACCGTTCTAAATAGTCGTTGTCGGAAATTCTGGTTTCCTCCTTTGTGTCCTGTCTCCTTTCTATCCTACCTCCTATTCTATTTTTTTCGCAGCACGTGTTCTATGTTCTGTTTTTCTACCTTATCGATCCATTCTTTTCGATCCACCCTGCACGTGTCGCCAAAGCTAACTTTTCCCCCAGTACTTCTAAACCTTTCTTCCAGTTCTTTCTCCAACGTTTGGCCCCCTATAAAAGGCAGTCGTTTTTCGCCATTCGAGTCAGTCAATGTTTCAGTCCACAAATCTCCCTATCCTCAAACCTGTGTTATCATTTTCTTTATCCTTTGGTTATGTGCGTTGCCTTGCTGGCGTTAATAAAAGTCTTCGGACAGAGCGAAACTCATTCTTAATAAAAATAAACAACGCAGGGTCTGAGTTCCTTTCCCATATTAATTTCCTGGAAATTATTTCCGACAGCCGTAACCAAATCTGGACAATTGGCTGTTACGCTAGTGTCACTTAAACGTCGTTTTGCAACGTAGAAGTGTAACAAATGGACGATAATTCGACGCGTGTGTGCTACTTGGGAAAGTTCTATGTAAATTAGTCTTTTCGTTATTAAATTCTTTTAATAATCAGTTTGCAGAAGTTACTTGGTTGACGCCTGATTGGTCACTAAACAATCACTACGAACTTATCTTTTTCATTCAACACAACGCAGGGACCCTTTTCTCTTTTTAATCAATCTAACGAGTAAATTCCTACACAGTTACAGTATTATGATTTAAGCGTTCAGTTATTGCTTCATTAAATGGCCGCTTCATTAGCGGAGTGTAAAATGTATGCTACTAAACATGAAAAGAAGGCAAATTTCCCCAACTTCGTACGTTGCGATGTTGCTTTGCATGTTGCCATGTAGCTTAGCCACAGAGGTATACAGAGAGAACTTGGCTGCTTAAAGGACCGTGATTAAGAAAATAATGGAAAAATAGGGAATTGTCGAGTGGAACGATGAAGGAAGTTGAACCGATAGCTGGTTGGCTGTTGAGACTATGGTCAAAACCGGTTAAGGTAGTGATCAGCACGATGATCAGTATCGTTTTAAGTTTCCCGCTGCGAGAAAGGCGTCGGCCAAGCTCTTGCCCACCCCTTGCCTCACTGAAGATTAGCCTGCGGCTCCGAAAAGTGGTCACAAAAGGTACGTAAGGAAGGGGCTCAATGTTCTCTCTGTCTACCTCTGTGAGCTTAGCATAGGGCACCCGAGAACCTTCGTCCGGCGTCTCAAGTAACCTCGCGCCGTGCTCTGGTTAACTGACATTCCGGCAGATAACAATGGGGACCTTGTGGTGTATAAACGGTGTGGGCGATTAGTCCACATTTCGAGTCGTGTGTTGGAGTCGAGACTTAAGAAAAGTCGCTTTTTGTAAAGTCGGACCTTGAGCCGTGTGTAAAAGTGGAGCTATAGTTATTGAATTCTAGGAGTAGTTAAATCGAGCATTCTACAACTAAAAATGTAACCCATTTTAAAGCGAATCTCTTAGAGAAGTCTGCTTACTTCGAGCTTTTAAATACACATATAGTAATAAGTTAAAAACCCATCATTCCTTCGGGCAAACGCTCATATTGTAAAATTAAACCGTTTGCAAATTTAGAGCGTGACAATATTGTCACGGCTATATTTTACATTGCATGCTTTCCACACGCTTTGCTTTACTTTTCAGCTTGTCGAGCGTAATACCAGAGGATCCATCCGGCTGTGCACCGGATTACGCGTACTGTACGGATACACCAGGCAGGGTGGATCCCTGGGAGTGAGGATGATGGTAAGTTTAGGTAGTCTTGGTTAGAGAGAGTCTAGTGGTTGGAGAGTCGAAGGTTAGAGTTGCTGTGATAGATTCTGCTAGTTATGTGGTAGTCATTTGTTTCATGTTCTATTAGTCCACCTTAACTCTACCCCTGTATTTCACCGAATACAGTTAATTAAATCCACCCTTCGCCGAGGATAATTCCTAACTCTTGACAGATTTGATGCCCTGTCAGAATTGGGCGTGACAATAGAGCGTTTGCCAAATTCATCAGTGGCATCTAGGGAAGCGCATGGAAACTATGGATCCGCCATCTTGCGCAATAGCACTCCCTAGTCCTTTAAGTTGCAGTAGTTCCTATTTTTTTCTTTTCTTTTAGTTTTAGCACAACTATGAGTAATATGAGTAGTCAAATGTGGTCTAAATGTATAGAAAAGCTTCCAGGGATCTCAGAACAGTTGATCAAAGAGTATTTTCAGTCACAAACTACATCGGATAGGCATTTTATCCGTAGCAAGCTTTTCTTAAAAGACCAATATGTTACGGAAGTTGAGACCCTCGTTCTTCCTTGTGGAAAAAGCTATGCGTTCGGACAAAATGCTTTAAAAGTTTCAGAAATAACGATGCACCACATCTAGTAGAGCTTGCGTTTAAACCATCATTAGTCTGCAACTCGTGGCGAGATGCAACTGAATCAGCCACTTGTTCATGCACTGTGGGACAGCCCGGATACTGCAACCATGTAATTGCTGTCTTAAATCTGCTTCTTAATGGTCAGAAAGAGGGATTCAATGAAGTACCTCCAGAGCTTTCTTGTACAAGCAAACCACAGCAATGGGGCCGCTACCGAAGTCGGAATGATTTTACGTTCCGTGTTACTGACGGAAGCCATACCGGTTGCTCTTCGTACCAGCCGTGCAAGAAGCCTCGGTTTAGTTTGAAACATAAGGTTGCTATGATCGGGCTAACTGAGGTTATTGAATCAGAGAACAGTCGATTTTGCAAAAATGCTTAAAGACCGCAGCAACACTTGCCTCCACTTCGGGAGAGCTAACCTGTCTCGGGGAGGTACCAAGGTCGTCAACACTTACGAACACTAAATACTAACGAGTCTGAATACGACGTAAGTAACTATCCGTTTAAATCCATTCTGAGTATGCAATGACTGAAGTCATTATCTTCGTAGATCCAAACAAACATCCGCCAAACAGTGTCCGTGGCAATTCCTTCTTTACCCCTAAACGCCTGGAACGGGTTTTCAGCACACATACCTGAAGAATCTGGATACTCACCAAAAAATCCGTCCGAATGTGCTTTGCTAAAGAAACTTAAACTGGACATTACCAAGGCAAGACACATAGAGAAAAACAGCCGCTCAGTCATCCAGCGATGTACGGAAACAAGAACGTTTACCCAGGTAAAGAAACAAAGGTGCAGTACCCAGACATTTACATACACTGATGAATTTACTCGATTCTGCAGACTAACGGCGAGTACCTTTGGACAGGTAGTGAAACGGTGCACACTGTGGACATCGGCAGGATTGTCAAATATCCTAGAGGACAATGACTTGAGCGGAATAAGGCAGGTCAGGTTTGGTCAGAAGTTTAAAGTAATAGCCGCAGCCCATTATCTGGGTACTATGTATCGCCTTGGGCATCGTGTCACCGTGGACTTCTGCGGCCTTGTGATAAATCCGAAGTGTTTTTGGCTAGCTGCAAGCCCCGATAGAAGAGTATTTGATCCTTTGGAGAATCCTCCTCATGGCTTGGCTGAGTTGAAGTATCCTTAAGCCTGCTTTACACTGCCCCTGTCAACTGTTAGCTGTCTGTCTGGCGGGAAAGCCGCATGCGCAGTACCGTTGACATGGCTGGAACTCCTGTCAGAAAACTAGTGTGAAGAGTCCAGCAGCGCTCAACTTTTCTGGCTGACAGGCCTACTTCCACCAATCACAAAAGAGGTGGGTAGGGCCACGTGTGTTTGTAAACATTGATTTTGATTTGACTTGAACTACTTATGAACATTATTATGAATTATTTAACTTGATATTATTTGTATAGCCTATAGGTAATTATACATAGTCTTATATATATCCACTATATATTATATATCCATTATGTATTGTATATACCCATTAAATTTTTTCGAACATTTTTTCGAACGTTTTCTCCGAAGCTTTCTGTGTTGCTGTGTTTCTGTGTAGTGTTTTAAAAGCTTCCAGTGCTGAAAGTCGTGAAAACTTTGACTCGTGAAAAATTTCTTTTGAAGATAAATTAATAGACTTAGTGCGAGAGCACCCGCATTTGTACGATAAGAGCTTACGAGGACATAAGGATGCAATCAAGAGTGAAAATAGTTGGAATAAGATAGCGAAAGAGTTGGGGCTTCAAGGTATGTATAATAATTTTTTTTGGACAAGTCCCATAATATTTCCTATGATTTGAAAATAGGAGGAGGAGAACAAGCCAAAAATAGATGGTACACTTTGCGGCAAACGTTCTCAAAACAAGTTAGAAAAATGAAGTCAGCCCCCAGCGGCTCAGGAGCAAATGAAGTACCGAAATGGAAATATTTCGAGCCCCTTCGTTTCTTAATGGACTACATGGCCAATAGGGAGTACGTACATATCTGCTAAAATTTAAAAGTTCAATTGATAATTTGGTTCTACTGTAGCACTGCCACGAATTTGAGCTGCTCTGTCGATGGAAATGTTGAAGAAGTTCTACCTCTTGAAGAAGTAAATTATCCGTCTCTATAGATAAGTTGATTTTAAAAGCATAGTTTAGGTTTCCCTAATCGACGATCAAGAAATTTTGTTTGAAAATTATGAAAATTTGCAACCTTCGACACAGGCATTTGAAATTGTCATGCCCGGACCCTCAGGGTGCAACGAGCGTCCATCGAAAAAGAGGAAAAGGTCGCATTCTCCAATTTTGAATACCTTGCAAGAAACCCGAAGTGAATTTTCCGCCTTCATGTCCAAATTAATCCAGCCTCAGGAAAATGTTCACGAAGCGGACATTTTCGGAAAATTAGTAGCTACGTCAATGAAGAAGCTATCAAAGACGCGATATTTGAAAGCAAAGAGAGGAATTCAGGCCATATTAAATGATCTAGAAGAAGAAGAACTCGAATACGATATGTAATGCACTCAGTGAATTAATATCTTATTCAGTAAATCTTGTAAAATTATCTTCTAAATTATCAGTATTATCTTGTAAATTATTAAATTATTCGATACCGCATTGTTTTCCGTACTGTTACTCCTGTTAATGTAAAATTCATGTAAAGTTTGTGTAATGAAAAAATTAAGAAGTGGACAGAGAAATACAGGAGTGCTGTGGCGAGAAATTACACTATGGAAGAATTCTATGTGAAAGAGAGAAGTTAGTTTCTCTACACCCCTTCCCATTGACTGAGGGCCTGAGGGGGAAAAAGGTTGGACATGGGAAGGGGGATGAAAGGTGAAAAGAAGAGTTGGGGGAAGCATAAGTTGGGTTTTGCTGGTGACGGATGTGATGTGTAGAGAAAGAAGTTCAGAACGTAATAAATACAGTGTGTTTATATTGTTGCAAATGACTTGTGTTACACTGATTGAAACGTCAATCCGTTAATGACATACATACTTGACCCGGAGAAATAGTGGAAGTAAAGACCATAACTTAAGACTATTTACACCAGCCATCAGCCAGCAGTTAAATAGTAAAGTTGCCATAAACAGCAAGTTCGCGATAACACAAGAAATTTATTTCATATTCATTTCAGTTTCCCCGATTTACAACATTTAGTTGCCAAGGCAAACTTCCTAAGGGTGTTGTTAAAAAGCCAGCTAATATATCTCGTTGAGCATACGCTGTCCTGCTAGCGTTGTTACTTCCAAGTCTTCTAACATCTCGAAGACGTTCGACTTGTCTCCTCCACTCTCCAAGCGCCACGTTTCCGTTTTGGTCTTCTTGGTCCACACATGCAGGTGGGAAGTACAAACGCTGAGCCGGAGGCTTTGAATCGTCTTCACTTTTTAGGTAATTGTGTAAACAAACATTGCCTTGACGTAACTTATAATGTTGTCAACATCAGCGACAATAGCGTTTCGCAGAAGTCTCCATCGGCTTGCGACGATGCCAAAGGTGTTTTCAATGGTTCGACGCGCCCTCGATAGTCTATAGTTAAAAATTTTCTGTTCCTCACTAAAGTTTCTGGAATCCCTCCTTGAGTAGGGCAAACGCCTAAGACCAAACGCCTCGTCACCGACGAAAAACACAGACATTTGTTCATCAGTATTTGGGAGCGTACTTTGAGCGGGTATGCCTAAAATATTTCTTCTTAGAGCTCTACCCAGCTTTGAAGATGCAAATATGCCACCGTCACTTAAACTTCCATAGCTCCCGATATCCACATATGTGAATTTGTAACGCGCATCACATATGGCAAGCATAACTATGCTGAAATCACCTTTGTAGCTGAAATACGATGATCCACTGTTACGGGGGCATTGGATTTTTATATGCTTTCCGTCTATTGCTCCCACGCAATTCGGGAAATTCCAAATGTTCCAAAAATCTTCCATTATTTTATTCCATTGCCTTCTAGACGGAATGGACAAAACCTTGGGTTGTAAGGCTTCCCATATAGCCACTGCCGTTTCCCTTAATATTAGGGAGACCGACGGAGCGCTGATACGATAAGAATACGCAATTGACTTTTGCATATCGCCTGTGCTCAAGTATCTAGACATATTCTGATTTAGAATAATGTAGTGATTGAAATCGCTCTACCTCAAAGTTACACCAAGCCGCAGACCTGAAGGAAGGCTCTTTCTGAAGTTAGTGTCGTTTTTTGCAATAATTGGCTCCACCAAAGAAAGCAATTCATCAAACTGCGCTGGTGTCACCCGAAGCCATTCCACAAATCCTAAAGGGCCGTTACCGGAGACATTCATCCGTAACTCACGCATTAAATTGTTGTAATCTCCATGCCTAAGACGACTCCTATTCAATGTTCCCTTTTAACATTTTTCAATTCTGAGTACTATGTACATACTCTTCCGTAATATAGTCGCGCACCCAAACTCGCTTCTTTTTTTCCTCTTCAACGAAGTACTGCAACACAGCTATTTCGCTAACGAATAAAAAAATACCAGCTACCGCAGCTACACGTAAGATTTCTTCACTCGACAACATTTTTATGTATTTGACAACAATAAAAA
The DNA here is from genome assembly GCA_022832285.1 of Lepidurus apus apus. Classification (NCBI taxonomy): domain Eukaryota; kingdom Metazoa; phylum Arthropoda; class Branchiopoda; order Notostraca; family Triopsidae; genus Lepidurus; species Lepidurus apus. Next base: position 2,932 of record JAGJRO010000738.1, on the reverse strand, counting down.
CAGCAATATGTGGCTTTTCACAAAGCCACACCCATTCCGACATGACATTGTTCATTCTGACATTCCAATGTAAATCAATCGAGTGTCATGNTTGACAACAATAAAAACAGCAATATGTGGCTTTTCACAAAGCCACACCCATTCCGACATGACATTGTTCATTCTGACATTCCAATGTAAATCAATCGAGTGTCATGTCCGCCATGACATAACGCCAAAATGTCTGACATGCCAGGTTGACAGGGGCAGTGTAAAGTAGGCTTTACTCGCTACGGAACCAAACCGTCAAAATGTGTTTGTAATCTCTCAATTTCTACACGAAATTAGTTAACGGGTCTCCTTGCTTAGATCGCTCTCATGAATATTATTTCCAAGTAAAGGGCCAAATGGCTTTGTCTGGCACTCAGTGGTGCGACTTTGTCGTGTTTACCTGCAAAGGTTTGATTATAGAACGCATAGCTTTTGACCTCACAAAATGGAAAGAGATGTCATTGAAATTGAATAGTTTCTATTTCATGCATGCGCTCCCTTACTTCACCAAAATTGACGCTCCGGAGCCGTCAACGACTGCCAAAAAATAGTCTTCAATTATCGTCTAGTGCAATGTTCAGTTAATAATTCCTACGTTTTGTGATAATTCTTTGCAATAAGTTTTTTTCTAAAAAGTGCAATCAAAATGTATGAGTGAACAATGCAGATGTATGTTTAAACTAGAGTTGACTTAATGCACTTTATTAATATGCACCGCAATAATACGAAGTTGTTTGAATTTGCATAATTTGGTCAGAAACGTTGTCAATCTTCCTCTGAATCACAACAGTATTCGTCCGAAAAATATACTACAGGCTCCAGTGGATCTTCCGTCTGCTGCTTAATGAGGGGAGTCTGGAAGTTTGACAGAATACAGCAAACCGTCCATATCTGGTTTACGAGGCATGTTAAGGATTGTGGAATAACCTGTGACAAGATTCTGTAGTTCTTAATTCTTGCTATGCGTCTTTCGACATGAACTCTGAGGGACGCTATTTCTTGTGTTCTCTGTATCTCCGCTCTGCTGAATTGGCGATTCCCTTGTTTTAATGGTGAGATGTTAAGCAATACACCCTCTGGCAAAGCCTTTTCTATATTGAAACCCTTACCCGCCATGATCGAATCTCCGTCGTCATACACTTGATTCAAGATTCCGGATCGTTTGGTGATTTTTTCGTCGCTGATTGACCCAGAGTACAGCGCAGAAACAAAAGTTACAAGTCCATTTGGTGCAATTCCGAGGAGGCCCTTAAAAATATGCGTTCCCTTGTAGAACGAGTACAGGCCAGTCTTGAGCATGAAAGAAGAAGGGTTTTCGCACTTGAGTTCCGTAGCGTCGATAATCACCCTTGTAGATGGATAATTTTTTCCCGGAACTCCTCTGGCATCGTTTCTTCAATGTACTTCTTTGGTAGCCACAGCTGTAAGCATCCAAGGCGATAATACACAAAGTTTATCAAGCTGGTGAATGTCCTACTGACTGTAGATAAACTAATACCAAATCGATGCGCCAGGTCCTTCTCTAAAAGGTTTAAGCGAAGCCGACAAAGCACCNCTGTAAGCATCCAAGGCGATAATACACAAAGTTTATCAAGCTGGTGAATGTCCTACTGACTGTAGATAAACTAATACCAAATCGATGCGCCAGGTCCTTCTCTAAAAGGTTTAAGCGAAGCCGACAAAGCACCAGCAAAAGCTGGCCAGCAGAACTCCGGTTGATCTTTCGCGGTCTCCCTCGTGACGTAGGTAAGGCATTCAGGTTCGTGGCTTCATGCCCACGCCAATGGATGATATTTTCGCCGTTCTTCCCGGGATCTAAGTAATTCAACAAGCCCTCAAACTCCTTATCGGATTCCATGCCGGTGTATAACTTAAGCAAGTTCCGTTTACCTTTCAATCTTGCGTACGACATTTGACACGATTTCAAATGTTCTATTTCAACACGAGCCGTTGAAAGTTCTTTTCGCACTTCTTGCAAAGAATCTTGAAGTGCAGCGATTTGATTTTCAGCGTGAGCAGAGCTCGTTGCCTCCTCGTCTATTAACCGTGCTGTCGTACAGTAACCAACTTATTTATCGTTCTTATGGAGTTTCGAAATTGACCAATCACAGCGCTTATCCCCTGTTTGGATGGGTTTTTACATTGCTTGCCTACTTCTACGCTCAGGTAGGGTTCTCAACAAGTCCATCCTAGTCCCCAGTTTATTAAAGGAGCAGGTCAGTCAATTAAATGCTCCTTAAAGAAAATGCTTGGTTTTTGGATTCATGCTCACCAAGCATTTTCTTTGATTTGACCTTTTGTTTGTTAAGGAAAAGGGATTAGCTTCGCTACTAAGGAGCCTTTAATTGACTGACCTGCTCCGTTAATTAACTGGGGACTAGGAGGGACTTGTTGAGAACCCTACCTGAGCGTAGAAGTAGGCAAGCAATGTAAAAACCCATCCAAACAGGGGATAAGCGCTGTGATTGGTCAATTTCGAAACTCCATAAGAACGATCAATAAGTTGGTTACTGTACATATGTTTCACTCTTTACAGTTGTACATTCTCGCACACACTATACATAAAAGGGGAATAAACAAAAAGAAAGAAGAGAAAGAAGAAAAGGAAAGCACATGACGAATGGTATTAAGTTTGTAATTTTTTCATTGCCGAGTTAAAAACGTCCCGAGAGGAACAAAGGCTTTTGGCTCTGTGAGGAGAACTTGGGGGCTAAAGTGCTGTTTAATTCTTGATAGTTGTCGTAAGAGAATTGCCCTATTTTCATTAACATGTCTACACTTGAAAAATATATGTGGTAAATCTTGGTTCGAGTAGTTGTTACAAGTACATGTCATGTCATTAGTCTTCTTTATGCGGAAAAGATATTTTTTAGTCGGGAAATGTGTAGAACGTAGTCTTATT
>JAGJRO010000724.1:0-15699 GCA_022832285.1 Lepidurus apus apus | reverse complement strand
AAGCATTTCAATGTCGAGGATTTCTACTCTTACGACACTTCGTCGGGAAGAAGACAACTAAAGCCAGGTGTTTTGTCTTCTATGTTCGAAAGAACTATGAAGTTGTTTGAAATTACCATGAAGTTACTGCATACGCAACTTTCTGTTTGACAGACCCCCCTATTGTACTACGCTGGTTGTATGTGCGTCTGGGAGCAGCATTACGGCTAATCGCAGCACTGTTTCCAGACGCGTAGTTGCGGGCCATTAGGACAGTACGGTTTGTTGGGGTCGTTATTTTTTTAAAACGTACTGTACAGTACTCGCACAAAAAGCAGCCCCGCAAAAGTTCCCATTCCTAACGCCACGGCAGTTGCACGAGTATGTCCCAATCCATTTCTTTCTATAATCTACGTAATATGAATTGATTACACCCATGAGTGTTTCATCGCCTTTTGTAATGTATAGAAGTTAATATGATCCTTGCGTTCCGATGTCTCGTTTTTTTTTAAGGGGGGCGCCTTTTCTTCCTTTGCCCCGGGCGCCATTTAGTCTCGTTACGCCACTGTAAAGAACAAAGTGCGCAATATGGACTCAAAATGGTGGACTTGAGTTCCTGCGACTCTCGCTAGATGTCACTAGCGAATTTGGCAAAAGCTCTACAGGAGCGATAGGAGTATGACATCAGGGCCATCTTTTGACAAAAAAGGTATAATAAGATTTGTCAAAAGATGGCACTGATGTTATATAGACGGTTAGGTTGGGGAATTTCGGACCAACTTTTTGAGAAAACCAGTGCTCTAAAAACAAAAATTCTTCGACAGTAATCTTGAGCTTGCTAACAGATAGTGCACAACAAATGTACCATTTTTTCCAATGAGTAATAAATTGGCAATGTGAAAATGAAGTTTGCAACTATGAGAAATACGCTACCTAAAAATCTGTCCTTTGGTTGCGCACTACCTGCTAATAAAAGAAAAACTTTTCTTTTAGTTTGCTTTCAAATCTGGTAAGCCCGTTTTCGAGAAATCTTGTTCCGAAAGTTTGACGATTTGATTTGGGATATTGTGTTGCTACTGCAAACTGTGGTGACAAATTGTACTTTTCAGAATCAGAACAAGCGTAGAAACTTTGCCGGCAATAAGCTGTCGATTTCTTTTCTTACTTTCTTACGCAAGGCTTTCGCAAAACAATAACAAACATTTTCCCATCAATAAGCTAAGGTATACGGGATCTTTAATACTTTCAATGTCTAATCATTTTTAATCCAAAAATTAACTGGAGATTTTGCGAGTGTAGGGAACTTTCTCTTTCGATCCTTCGATGCATATGAGGGAAAATCGTCTTTATAATATTTTTGAAAGCTTAGTTATTAAGAGCTAGTTTTCCATTCAGAACGTAGGCAAAACGTCCTTATCGTCCTTGGATGTTACTAAGGTCTATTTTCTCTAGTTATAGCATAGAAAAATCATCTTGAGCGACATTTTATGGGAAGTTTTAATCTGTTTCAAGAGTTGAAGGATTCAAATTTTCGATTTGTTTCTTTGCCGGAAATTAGCTATCTATTTCTTTTCATACTTTCTTACGCAAGGCTTTCACAAAACATTAACATACATCAGTGCCATCTGTGACTCTTTTCCGTCAATAAGCTAACGTATACGGGAGTCTTAAGGGGCAAATTTATATAATTATAAATTTAAATAATAATTCTAAGATAATTGTTATTATACATTTAAATTATTACATTTTATCTATTAAATAGTTAAGAGAACTGGAAGCCTTACGAGAAGAAAATTGGCGTTTACGCATGGACTGTGACCGGATGACTCAAAGAGTCGATTCTTACCCTGGCGGAGTACCCTTAGGCGAAACGGACGCTACCAAGTACCCTGTAGCCCAACAACCTGCTCCAAGTACTTTAAAAATCTCTTAATTGATCTACTAGATTCATTCATCTAGCAGTTAAGATGTTCTTAATGAAGACAATTATCAAGCATCTTATCTGAAAGCCCCAGTTCGATAATATCATAAAATATAGTGAATATTCACTTAATATAGCACTAATATACTGTTTTTTCTCCTCTTTACTAAAGGTCGCCCCAATGTGATGCCCTTTGCGAGAGCCAATTCAGTACCTGGCGTTCCTGGTGAGGAGGAAAACTGGAATTGCAGCGTGTGCACCTTCAGCAATCACCCCGCCTTGGAAATGTGCGAGCAATGCGACATGCCGCGGAATGCTCGCGGAGGTAATTCCACGCTTCGAGGTTGCTACTGCCACGGCGAAACGGGAGGTCTGCATTGTGCTTCTAAGATTCCTTTTCTTTATTTTTTTATTCTTTATTTCTCCTATTTTTCACATTTATTTTCATTTTTTCCCTAATTTTTTCGCTCTTGGGAAGAAATAATTTTCTGGTACCTTTGGCTTACAGTTTGCTTGTCACCGGGGTCTTCGGATATCACCATTCATGTGACACATCGTCACCTGCCAGCTCAGTCGCCTTGTAAGGATTAGGTGTGGGCTTTTTTTGCGCATGTGTGCAGCTTTTTGGGCTTGATTTTGGGTCTCGCTTTTTTTTTACGTTGCGCCAAGGTCGAGATCGGTTTAATTAATAATTCTAATAAACGTTTTTTTTTCTTTCGTTTAGTGATGGATTTCTCTTTGCCAGAATCTGGACAAGCTGCAAGAATTCCTTCATAGAGCTTGTTGTACATATTGAAAAAAGAGTGATGACGTCACGAGTTTTATCACGTTATTTTGTGGGGGGAGAAAGGCAAGGCGCTGTCGCAAGACAGCAACAAAAAAAGGGAACGTGGATTGTTTTTAGGAATCTAGTTAAATCAACCTCACTAACCGCAATGGAAGAAAAAACTTGCCTTTTTTAATGTCATATAAATGTATTTTTATTGCCCAACCAAAATCTTTTTTTTTGCTAGGTACGTACATTAAGTAGGAATATTTTTTGTCTTTTGTTAGTTGATAAGGAATTGGAAAGCTTAATCGGCTTTCTTTGAGGGCTTGTTGCCGGCTTTCTTGGGATTGTCGCGCCAGATTACGTAATTCAAAGCAGTCGCTACAGACAGCCAAGCGAGGTAAGGGAGGAAAATAAGTCCGGCGGTGGAATTAATCTCTTTGAACGCGTTTGCGGTGGCCAGTACTGCCATATCCAGTGCTAAGATTTCGAGCAAACCCCACTTTAGATTGTGGGCGCCAAAAAAGATGGGGGTCCAGGCCCAATTCAAGGCTAATTGTGTGGCAAACAGCGTCAAAGGTAGTCGAGCAGATCCTGTAAGGGAAATAAAAAGAAAAGAAAATTACGTCGGAATTATTTAGGTGCGGTTAATTTACCGTCAAAGCCTCCTCCATCTCGCCAAACCAAATACGAGGCGTAGCCCATTGAAGTGTATAAGGCAGTCCATACAGGTCCAAAAGCCCAGTTAGGAGGACGCCAATCGGGCTTATTCAGATCCTTATTTTTTTTTATTAATTACTTCATTTAAGGTCTTTTATAAATATTTAATTGTACACTGTATAAATTATAATTAAATTGTAAAATAAGATACGATAAATTATTAATTATATTATTATTTATTAATTCTTAGTTATTAATGTTTTAAGGCCTTATGTTAATAGCTTAGATCATAAACAAAGGGTTAATTCTGTAGTCTAAGTTAAGCTGAAATTTAATTGGCTTAATTAGGTAGTAATTTCTGTTTTAATCAATATTTAATTAACGGACTTATTAAGATCAAACTGAAGCTTAGAATTTGATTTCAATTACATTAAAGTCTTTCCAGGTAAAGATTAACTATATACAGTTTTCGTTAACCTTGACTTAAACTAACCGAAGCCTTACGTAAGATTACGTAATAGCTAATATTCGAAAAATCGTTATGTAATGCTTGAAACTTACTTTGTACCAAGTTTTGACGTTTTTAGCTGTGACAATTCCACCCAGCCATCCACCAATATTCGGTAGAATGCTTGCACCAACAGCTGGCCAATTAATGGATGTCCTAAAAACAAATTTAACACACAAAATACTTTAATTTTAGCATTTCGTCATTGTTGGGTTATGAACCGAAGCATATGAAAAACACGAAAACTACACAAATAGCAAGTCATACTTACATTTTGGAGTGGAATAGGGCTTCAGAAACGGAAACTAATGTCTTAAGTTGCTCACGCATCCAGTTTTGAAGCATTAGAAGGTCATAAACCTTACGTGATAAGAAAAGTATCGAATTTCCTGTTATGTACAGTACCACGATTTGTTTTTATTTATTATATTATTTTTGTTTTCGCTTTGAAAGGAGAAAAGATTATGCCATCTAGCGGTGGTCCTGTAATTGAAAGAAATATTCGACGAAATGACGCGGGTTTCCCTGTAAAGTTCAAATTTTTATGAAGAGGACTTGCCAGATTTAAGGTAAATACGTGTATTAGATAACAACTACAGTAGAAAACAATAGGATGGAAAGCATTCGTATTGTCTCGGATCGCCTTAAGCAAAGTGCGTACATGTACAAAATTGCGCGATTTTCCTGTTATGTACTTTTTTTTTTTGCTTTTCCAACACAGAAAACGGATTTAGTAACAATCGGGTGTAATGTATTTCGCTGTCAAAACTGACATTCGATGTGTCACTTTTCGACCAACGCGAATGACACTAGTTTCAGTAGTTCAGCTAATGGAGTGAAAGGAAATACAAGTTTTAACGATTCGTTAACAACTTAACCTAACCTAATTCATTTCCAATCCAACTACCAATTTTGAACTCGAGGGACACCTGTTTGTCATTCTTTTTCCGGAGAACGTTTTGCAACAATATGACACATCTACTGTCAGTTTTATCTCGGGGTTTTGACACCGGAGTACCTGTTGGGCTTTTCGTGATGAAAAGATTTTGCCATCTAGCGGTTGATAATGTCATTGGAAAACTACAATGTCTGACGAAAAACGCGAGTTTTCCTGGGAAGTTGTAACTTTTTTATAAGGGCTTGCTAGGTTAAGGTGAAGATGTTTATTAGGTAACAGCTGTAATAGAAAACAATCGGATGGAAAGCATACATTTGTTCTTGAATCGCCTTAAGCAAAGTGCATATCTACAAAATTGTGCGAGTTTATGGCACTGGTCAGGTTGTCGAGATCATTAATTGGTTAAGTGTATGCGCCGTTGCATCCTATGTCTAAGCCAAAAACAGTAAACAGGAAAGAGAAACCATGTAAAATCGTTGGGCAGATTGCCCAAGTAAATTTCAGGTCATTCATATTTTGCGTCCATAATCAAGGCCAAGGTGGTAGTTTTCCTTTTCAATTTCGAAACCCTGAGCTCCTGCTTTATAATTTACTACACGTAGAATACCAAATGGATCCACGTACCCGTATTTACCTTGTCGCGTACCATCTTCCACCGTTTTCTCCTCCTAAAGTGAGAAACATTACAAAATAAGTATTTTAATTATTTCCTCCGTTTCAATTGCTTCTTAAATTATGTAAATTATTTAAATAATTTACCTGAAACTGATTTCCTAAGTGGTACTTAAATTCCGAGCCATCTTTCGCAGCACTGTCAGCTGAATTAACATGGGTAACTTGACTAACTTGGCCGTGAGGACCTTCGTAGATTTGTTGCAAAATCTCGTCACTTTGAGTTATTGCTGGTACCGGAACTGACGTCAGAGGACTTTCGTCTGAGTTTTTGGGATCCGCATAGTGGAAATTGTCGACGCTTTCTTCTGGTTTAATGGAGTCCAAAACTGTTGTTGGAGGATCAGTGGGAAGGCCCACGAATTCGACGTGTTGCTTGGAAATGCGGTATCCTTTAGCGTCCGCAATGTAATCGGTCAAGCGTAAATAGCCATTGGCATCCACCCAGCCATACGAACCTGTTGCAAAAACAAAAACGATGTCGATTTCAACTTTCAACAAATTTCAAGCTCTAATAGGCCTGGCGGGGGTTAAAAACTCAGTCGAGCGGAACCAGACCGCACTACTTCACAGCTTCCTAGTGCAGCTCTTAGACCTCTCGTGTTCGATTCCGGTGTTCAGCGTTATGAAGGAAATCTTTTCACTTTCGCCAGAACGCGTTTCACTATTTGAGACATTTAAGAATAGTTTCTCTTCCGTTTGCTAAGTTTGATTCCTTTAGGAACTGTACCATTACAAACGGTTGCTCTTTCGTTATTCATTGTTGCGTCGTTGTATCATTGGTATGACCAATGATACCTGTTCTTTTATGTTATTCATTGTTACTGCACCGTTAGCAATGTTTTCGAAACCAATAGCATCATTCGTAACCCATGGTGCAATGATGCAATAATGAAGAATGAAACAAACCCTATAATGAAACGCTCCAACTCATTGCTGCCAATATCAAAATATCGTTATTAACTTTTTGGGGGGACGAAATAACTTCTTGCAATTTATGTACGCTTGCAATTTACGTGTTATAAACTGACGAAACGCTTTTAAAAATGTTATAAACCTGCATAAAAGCACTCAAACTAATGTATGACTGAAACAAAAAGAAATTTAATTTTAAGTCATTTTAAGGCATGAAACAAAACTTACCGAAAACAGTTCCATCACTCAAACGCTTTTCTTTGCGGTACTGGCCTGACCAGGTTTGGAATTTGAACGAGCGTTCGCCTCCTTCGTCTGTTTGGACGTGATATTGTGCCGGGTTGTCCAAATACGATACCGCATAGGCCAAATTCACCCACCCAATCTAGATGTACTTGACATTTAAAACCAAAATTCCCCCAAACTCGAGTCATTCATTCAAACACTTACCAAAATTAAGCACACAATTTGCATTTTAAAAGTAGCACGCAACGTGAAAGTTCGATGTAAAGATGATGTCACTTTTTCCCCTCACTAAGATTATGAATTTTATGCAAATTGTACAATACGACGCTGACTCCGTCTGAACGAACGTGTAGCTCGTGGATCACTGATCCCCCCACAATGCTCAAATGTTTTAGTGCTGAGAAGTGGAAACCACCTTCGCAACTGAGAGTTTGAACAGTACAACTTTCGATTCGTGTTGGGCTGCTTCAAGTCCAGAATGAGCCAACATCGTCAACAGATAAATCATAAGAGAGGCGAGTGAGGCTGGGCTTCGAGGGAAAAGAAAAGCGGCACTAAAAGCAAACTAAAAGCCACGTAAGTTTTTGGGTGGGATTTCCTATACAATTTTTTTACTCTAACCTTGATGTCGATCTACCTTATAAAGACGTAAGTAATCATGCCCAATCTAGGTTCCGCCCGTTTCAAATTAGCCCATCTTTATACATACATTGTTTGTTAACTTCACTATATTGGAATTTTTCACTGTATTTGTATCTGTATTTTCGTTGTATTTGAATTTGTTAGTATTTTTCTTTCTTTGTTGGGACTCGGCTGGGTGCCAAGGTAGGGATGTTTAGAGCATAACTTAGCTGGTTTAGAATGTCAAAGAAAAAGTTCTCTTTCTCTCCTATCAAGTTACGGTTAATATAGAGGTGAAAGCGTGGCAATGGCGTCTTTGGGTATAAATGGCGGGAATCTGGGTGACGTTGAACGAGCGCACTTTCTATTTCTCAAGGAATTCTAGTTAAGAACAAGGGGTTGTTTTGGTTTCGGATCGTATTGTATTGTATAGGCTTTTTTTTAGTGGAGAGGTTACAAATTATTTATGGTTATTACAGAATGTGTTGGTTCGGGGTAGTGGATAGGCTTATTCAGGTACAGGAAGGGTTTTCTTGGGAGTTTTTTTTTTGGAAATTTAAGAAAAACTCGTTTGGAGGAAAGTTATGCAGACCAAAAGAAGACAAAGATGGAACAAGGCAGGTCTGGAATAAGAAATTACAGATTGCCTTAGAAGGATTGCAAGGCCAAGATCAAGACCGTTTGTCCTTTTAAGGGGTTCGCAATACGAAGCCAACAAACTCTGGCTTTGGCAGCTCTGGCATATTACATGCGGGAGTTCTAAGTAAATGAAGAAAACAAATAGCAAGGCAAGGAAAAAGGAATCTGCTAAGTCACCGTTCTCTGGTTTCAAATTCGCAAAATAACATCCCACCCACTTTTATTTTTTTTAATCTAAGCATTTCTTACAACTTTAGTTAGTCAGTTTCCCTTAAGCTTCGTTAAGGTATTAATTGCCTTATTTGACTTTGAAACGCTTTTTGGATCGAATCTATAGGGAGAATTTGGCTCTAGCGAACACTCACGATTGAGTCTTCTCGAAACCGAGCTCGTATTGATTTTCAACTATAGGATTGGCTTCCGTATACCTTAGCTTATTGATGCGAGATCGTCACAGATGGCACTGATGTTTATTAGTGTTTTATCGGCAGAATTTCTACGCTTGTCGGCAGAATTGTGGGCAGAATTATATAGTTAATAAAGTTAATTTAGTTATTAGCAGAACTAATATAGTTACCATTGAGGCAAACAAATTATCCACGTACACGCGTCAAACGCGTTTCGATTTTGTCGACATAAAATAGCGCAAAAGCTAGTAGGTAGCATTCTAGTGGTCAGAAATTAATTAAGTTCGACTCAGCTCCCATTTTTGTGTTTAATGCGGTCAGATATCAACATCCGACTCAGCTTCAAGTTCCTTTCTATATTCCAAGCTGTCAGACAGGCGAATCCGACTCAGCTTCGAATACTTTTCTTCATTTTCGAAGAAGGCGGGGAGTCAACATCTGACTCAGACTCTTTGTTTCTCCTGCTTGCCGGCTTCTCTTCTACTTCCCAAGTGCTTTAGTAGCATTATCACTCTTTCTTTTGTCGATTGCTTCAAGTACATAAGGAGGTTCCCGAGGAGAAAGGATTCGTGTCATTCTCGAATCGGCTAACTCCGGAAGAAGGCTGAACTCGAAAAAATCTGTCTTTCAGTTTCGTCTTTCAGCTCGGGCGCTTGAGTTCGCACTCCAGGCAGTGCAAGCGAACCAGCGCCACGGTAACCAAAGGGGAAGGCCGGCCTACAGGAGCCGAGAAGAGCGAAGGTCTTACCAGAAGCAGCGGCCGGCTCAGGGAGAGCGAGCAGCACGTGGTACGAAACAGCACCAAGACCATCGAAAATGCTGTTCGAGCCCTTGCCTTGCCGCAGGACGGAAGGACATTTGCAGCAGCCGTTTCAATCCCCTCCGTGCCGCATACTATGGAAGCCCTGAGAGGACAAAACTCGGGAACGGCAGAAAGTGACTCGGGAACAGCAAAAAGTACACGAAGTGTACATAAGTGTACATATGTACACTTACTGAAACATATTTACACTTACTGACACTGTCTGCCTACTGTCCGGAACATCTTGACACTTATGGAAACATCTTGACACTTATGGGAACATATTGATACTTACGGGAACATCTTGGCACTTTTGGGAACATCGTGACACTTATGGAAACATATTTCCAATAATGGGAACATATCGACACTTTCGGGAACATCGTAAGGCTTTCGGGCACATATGTACACTTTCGGGAACATCTGCACACTTTCGGGAACACGGGAACCTGTTTTGGGAACATGGGAACCAGTTTTGGGAACACGGGAACACGTTTTGGGAACATTATCGGGAACATTATCGGGAACATATCGCTGTTTTCGGGAACATATCGATATCTTCGGATGCAAGGTCGCTTTCACACTGTCATACAACACAAGCAGAAGGTTCTAGGGCCAAGACCATAAAACCAATTTATCTTCTTCCACTTGCTGTCGCCCCCTTGTGGCACTTGTGGTAAGCACATTGAGAAATGTTTCTCTGGTTTACTTATGCACGAAACGTGCGGAAATGTAGTTTAAACAGAAGAAAAAGACTTGTCGCCATTACAGAAGCATTTATTTATTTATTGGAAAGACACTGTTTTACTGTCGGAGAACTGACAATTGCAATACATTCTCGTTATTGGAAGGAGTTTTTTCCAATCATAATAATAATGATGACAGTTTGTGCATTAAGGCTAATATCATATTTTACAGTTTTTCCCAACAAAGTTTGCTCAGTATTTCATAATAAATATCACAAGCAGAGTTCTTTATTATAGTAGCTTACAGCATTTTAAGTGATACACGTATAAAACAGCAGAAAAGGTCTAGAATGTTCGCCTAGATAGCAGGGATGCAAAGAGTCAGGCCTTCAGAACTACACACGTTACAATACGCAACGAAAAATCATATATTGTCATAATTAATCGTAATCATAATTATGATCACAATTTAATTGTCACCCTTCGTGAGTAAAGTAAAAGATATAAGTGGCCGAAAGCATCGGATGTTATGTAATATTTAAAAAATATATTGGCTACAACCAACCCACCAAAGGCTCTACCAAAAACTCAGGGTACGGCTGTAGTCACAGGGTCCCCCCCACCAGCCTAGACAAAAAACTAGTTATGGCACCCTCCCCCCGGTTAAGAACGAGTGTTCCGGATCACAAATTTCTAAAGTGATTTTAGGTAATACAGTCCGGTTAAACGATTTCCAGTATCAATCTATGGTTAAAGTCAATACCAATCCTAACCCGGTTACATATTTTATGTACGTACAGTACCAATGGAAACGCGTGTTAGGCCAACCCGGGTTACGCTAACTCAACACCGGTGTTAGGTTAGCAGTGGGAACACAGCCTAAGTTTGAACAACTTTGATATATGATTTATTTAAATTTTCATAACTTGGAAGACTTATAAAAAATTTAACGCTAAAATATATTTAAAAAGATGAACTTATTTTAAGGACTTATAGATCCCCTACATTACTGTAAGAATTTAATTTAATTATATTACACAAAGAAATATAACTTTTGAATCAAAATTTGCCATGCTGTAGCGCACATAAGATGTTCCACTACACCCTGTCTACAGCGGAACTGTCTAAATGACCACTCTAGGATCTAGGGTATTATTGCCGTCAGTCATTCGCAAAATAAAAGGAAAAATAAATTATGAACACACAGAAACACAAAGCGGAAAAAAACAACAGAATTGACTGCGTTATCGAAGATGAAACCATGGCCGCGTTCGTTTTGCACCTTCGACATACTAAACTCCATTTGGCTAGATTGGCTTGCCAAGGCTAAGTAAAAATTACGGGTTTTCTTACCCGGCAAATCATCCTGCAAAACGAACCGAATACCTTCAGTTCGAGGTTCCGTAGCGCTAAAATCGTGATCGCGAGTCCAAGTAATTTCGCAAAGCTCATAGATCTGTAGCGCTTGACAGGAGGGGCAACAAACTTGGCCTAAGACTTTGCGTTCAATGCATGTGTTCATATCTCTCTTTGGTTTTATAATGCAAGAAGGTTTTGACTTCCTTGTATTATTTTGTCATTTCCCAAGCTGTTCAGCAACGGCAACTCAAACTATTTTTTCTTACTTTATAAGTACAGTGAAAACCGTTTAACACGTGAAACCGAAGGGATCGGAATATTTTTTCGTGTTAAAAGGATTTCGTGCTAACAGATAAAGATGGAGTTACATAGCGCTTGTCCGGACCGGAATTCCATTTTGTGTTAACATGTTTTTCATGTTAAGGTGTTTTCACTGTAATGTATAACTTCATTTAAGCGGGGGTTTTAGAGAATTTGGTGACTTCATTCTTCGTCATTTATAGCAGGAAATTTTTGCTTCATGGGAAAGAAAAATTCCCCTAGGTGAAAAAATTCCCCCTCCAACTTAAGGTTTCCGTACACATTGGAAGTTTTAGAGCAAGCTCCTTGCCGAAACTTCCTTCCCAATTGAAATTCCAATGTGTACGCGCTGTCAGGATTGGGAAAAAACGCTCCCTCTGAAGCTTCCTCGAAGATACAAATATTTTATCTTTGGATTGGAAGTTTTTAGTCCGCTGGGGCGGAGTCCCAACAACTTGCGATGTGTACGCGTAACTTTCCCATCAACTAGGAAGTTTTCTAAATCGTCAGCCAATCAGAATCGACCTTCAATTTTAGCGCGTTCTGTTCAAAAGTAAAATGGCTTCTAAAAGAGCTCCCTTGACTAAGGGATTAGGGTCTCAGAGGCACAAAATGCCTAAACGCTTGCACATTGGAATTTCAATCGGGAAGAAGTTCCGGGAAGGGACTTGCGCTAAAACTTCCAATGTGTAGGGGAGACCGGGGCACGTTGGGCAGTTTTTCGTTCTCGAGAGCCTAGAAGACGCTATACTAACAACGTGAAACTAAATTTGATGTTTTAAAGTAACGTTGCCATCCTAGTTATCGTGTGATTTTTTTTAGCGAGTTAGCTCAAGCCCTTACTTTTAATATTTAATTCCTACAAGAGCCGTTCAAAATTCACCAACGTGCCCCACCACGGGGTAGGTTGGGCAGGACTACGGGGTAACTTGGGCAGTGATGGAATTTCATCACGGTTTGCGAATAATATTTTGTTGATAACAAGCCAAAGCATACAGATTATAACCAAGTAAAACGTAAAAAAAAACTTTAAAACGAAGCATTGGTTTAGTATTATTATTCGTTAAGTACTGCTTCTTTGATCAGCTCGGGAGGATGCTGTCCGTTTTCGTTTTTTGCGATAAATCCTCACTATTAACTCAAATAAACTTGGTATTACTTAGATGCAGTGCACAGGTTTGTATAAAGATTTTATGTCTGTCTGGTTCAAGAGTTGACCGCCATGCTTTCGACCCAGTGCTTGCTCACCATGCTCCAACCTGCCCCGTTTTTTTCTACCCAACCTACCCCGACGACGGTCACTGAACAAAAATTGCGACATCTCAGTAATCAGTTACTTAAATATTTCAAAATTGGACTTGTTTTGAAGGCAAAAGAATCAGCTATCTCCACAAAAAGTTCTACTTAGATATTTACCAAACGAAACTCTTAGAAGACAAAAATCTTTGTTTTCAAAAGTTTGGAAAACCCATCGGAAAAAAACAAAGAACTATAACTTTTAGTAGAAATTGACGAGCATATCCATACTTTCTCAGTTGCTGCGTTTGTGTGAAATGAACGTTACGTGAATTTAGTGGATTTTTGTTTCAAAAGATGACTCAAATATTTAAAATTGTTCAACCTACCCCCTACCCAAGGTGCCCCCGGTCTCCCCTACGGTCGCCTTAATCGTTGAACGTTAACAATATGTGTGGCTTTGTTTCAGCATGGTTTCATGAATCACCAAAATGGGCCCTAACTCATCTCCGGTAGGCCTGGTAAAAGGCCTGTTTTGGATCGTCTGCTATTGAAGCCATCCGTCCTATAATATTACAACGGTGCGTGAATGAACGCACGAAGCATCTTTCTTGAGAAACTGGTTACCGAGTGCCGAGTTATCGAGAGTGCCGAGAGAACCGGTTACCGAGCTCTGAGTGCGTTCCCCATTCCGGTAAAGCCTTCGATCTGTGGCGTAAAACCTCATCACGACGACCACGGTAGCTCACACACAACCACTCAGAAATCAGTAGCTCATTGTCGATATATTGTCGTCGACAATATATCGACAATTTGTCGATATTACCGAAAATGCGTGTGATTACGGAGGAGAGCTGGTATTTTAGTTCGGTCAAGGTTACTACTGAACTTTGTTTGGAGATTTCTCCCGTACAGCATTATCCTTTAAAGAGCACATTCAGGTGATTTGACAGCTGTAACGGAATGCAATGGGACTTCGCCTCTAGCGTTTTAATTGATCCCAGTGGTGAGACTGACCTCTTAAGAACTCGCTGGATATTACCGCGAGCTGGTAAAGAAAACGTATAAATGAAAGTGGCAAGAAGACGCATCGAAGGGACTTGGTATAACTTTGACGTATCGAAGACAATAGTTTGATTTTGTGCATGTTAGTCTCGCCTGGCCCGGCCAGGCTCGCTTCCAAGCCACGCCCGTTTATTGCTTCGATTGTATTGAATTGAATGCTGGTTTATGATGTTTATCTGTCTTATAAGACAAGCTAATAAGCCTGTAATAGTGCATTATCTACCTAATAAAGGGGATGAAGGAGCCAAGAAGGTATATTTACGTAGAAGAAATAGTTTTGTTTGATTCATTTCTGGCGTCAAAATTGTGGTAATTTTTCGTCACAGGAATTATCAGTGTTTGCACAGATGTTGATTGTAATACAAAAGTCGCTTTACCGGTCTGGTGATGAAATAAAACCGAAGTAAATGATGAAATGAAATAAAGACACCCATGCCCCACAGCATGATAAGGTCCTTGTTTCATTTCTAGGCCTGGTAAAAGGCCTGTTTTGGATCGTCTGCTATTGAAGCCATGCTTCAATAAGCTACTTCCAGTTACGAAGGTCAGGAAACATCCCAGAGTTGAAATTACAATTTCATTTGCTTGCGTATTTTCAGCGGTAAGACGGGCCAATAAACATGATACTCAAGAAGACGCTCTAAAGTTGGAAAATATTAATATTTCAATATTTTAGATAATAGTGCAGCTATTTATTTACCTTCCGTTTCTTGCCAAATATTTAATAAGTGTTCTGTAATTTCCTCATCTTTTGGCGTTTCATACAACCCAAATTCAATCTTGAATAATTCAAATAATCCCTTGGCTAATATATCACCGAAAGGTCTGACAACGAATAACGGCCAGAAATGATCTGGCAACAGTCTTGCCGAATTCAAGAAATGTAATACTTTCGCCACAACGAAAATAGAAACGCTCAACAAAATTCATATCATTTCATAACTCTTCTTCTTTAGTTTTCTTAGGACAAGTTGTACCTGAACACTCCTCTTCTGCTGGCAAAAGTAAATCGGCGTTCTTGAGTCAGAAGGGCCATCCTAACTTAAAATATTAAGTAACTTCTAAGAAAAAGAGCATTTGTCATCAACATTTCATAACATATGTTCTGGAAAATATGAGAACTCCATAGAGAACTTGCCAAATTCGCCCCCTATCGGCCAGTGTGTGCGAAATCCGCCATTAGACGCTAACTTCTGGAAGGTAAACAAACAAACAGAAACACAAGCTTGTCTAACATTGCTAAATTGCGTGCTTATTTACCTTATTTTAAGCTTCTTATGTACTCGTTTAGTTAACTAAACAAAGACAGAACTGAAATGTCGAGCTGTTGTGTTCCTTTCTGCACGGAAGATACAGGAAGATCATAGAAACTGAACGATGGGCATGGGCAGGGGCGTAGCTAGAAATTTTTTACGGTACGCACTTTACAGATTTGGCGCCTCTATTCCACATCCATTATACCCAATTAAAATTGAAAATGCATCTTAACCACAGACACAAATAATTAACTATATGAGAGATTAAGTGAATACAACTAGCTTAACTGAATCACATACACAAATTAACGTGCAATATAGGACACAAATAATGGAGTATAATATGAGAGATTAATTGAATGCAAGGAGAATGCGGCGGTCACTTAAAGGATCGAAGTCACGCAGAACACGCTCAATGTCAATATTAACGTCCCTGTGCAAATGCATCAACGCAAGTCCTGTCAAACGACTTTCACACATCGTGTTACGCAACCATATTTTTAGTCTTTTTAATGTGCTGAAAGAACGTTCTGCAGTGGCTACAGACCAGGGTTGTGATCTCGAGACATGGTCTCGGTCTCGAGACCGGTCTCGAGGCCCCTAAAGTCTCGGTCTCGGTCTTGTCTCGAAAAAAATTGTCTGGTCTCGGTCTCGTCTCGGTCTTGAGGATTTCAGCCTGGCCTCGGTCTCGGTCTCGAAGCAATTGTCTCGAGACCTTGCAGTTGCCTCGAGACCAACAATTGTCTCAAGACCTAATTTA
>JAGJRO010000726.1:0-15733 GCA_022832285.1 Lepidurus apus apus | reverse complement strand
TTTTGGCTCAGAATTGTGTAAAGCCCAGAAGGATTTTTCGAGTTTAAACAGTACCAATTACGTTTTCATTCGCATGTTTGGCTGTATTTTCATTTTTTTCTTCCTTCCTATTCTTGTTTTACTCCAATTGGAGCGAGTTTGCACTTGGCATTGGGATTTGGGTTTTTGGGATCATGAGAAGAAAAAGGCGGCTAAAGATTGACTGTGAAAGCCCCAGGCATGTGTATAGACAGTACCTTGGCCTCGTATGGGCGTTTAGCGATTATAAAATGCTAAAAGATTTGGAAAATTAAGTATTCCCTAAAGTCGAGTGACAGTAATGTAGGCGGTATTCAAGCAGAAACGATTCTGTATGCATATTTGCCTTTTGTGAACCCATAAATTTGCAACTTGGGAAATCTAAAGTGTGTGGGCTTAAATTAGAAGTTTCGTAAGTTCAATTTACTGTGTACTTGACAGTAACATAGATCACATTAATGGAAACTAGGTGTTTATCTCCAAGTCTTGATTTATACTTGTGCCAATTTGCAACTTACCAAAAACTATTCTAGGTTCTTGTAAAAGAGGTCGTTCTATCGGTCTAAATTAATTCCTACTTTCTTAACTTAATTACAATATCCCTCAATTAACTACTAATCCATATATTATTAAAATAAGTACTTACACCCAATTCCTCACCTGAACCCTTATTTGGAAGAAGTAAACGTTTAACCCTACAAGCCGTATTTAAAAGAAATGCATTGAACTGGATTAGTACATGAACATTCGGACTAACGAATGTTAAAAATTCTGAACAACGAAATCATTCTTAACTGTCGATTCGATACGCTGCGTTCTCTAATACGGGCAATTAAGATGTGTGGGTTCATTAATCACTGAAAGTGGAAGATAATATAATTTGCGATTGCTATTTACTCCAAATATTCAGCAACGTAATCGCAAGAATCTTAGTGACTATAACAATGTCTAATATTTTCTAATGACTTTGAAAGAATCTTACAAAAATTGGACATCGACGAAAAAAATGACACTTTTTTAAGAACAAAAGTTTCCATTAAAAATGCATCGAAAGATTTCTCATCGACATCTTCGAAAACATCTTAAAGTTGATGCGAATAATGTATAACATGGCTAATATGATTCCAGACGACTTTAAAGAATCTGCCAAAGATTAAAAAATAGACAAAAAATTAACACACTTCTGAGGACAAAAAGACACCGGAGCAAATAGTAATCACTTCAATTATATTACGCCCATTAAAAAAGCGCATTAAAAATGTCGCAAGTTCAACTAGTTTATCGATAAAAGGTCGATTTTGACAAAGTTCAATAACATAATCCAATTCTCATTGATGCCTCATTTCCGATACTCAAACCTCCTCACCCATCAATTGTATCTTTAACACGCAAGCAAGGGGATATTCCTTAGGTAATTTCTTTTTGTTTTTATGCAAGCGAAGCGGTGTTCCTTACACACTGTATGAATCGAGTTTACTCTGGGGTGTTAAAGATTTCTTTAAAAAAAGGAGCAAATTTCTTCGGCTTTTAACGGATTTTTTACTTAGAATTAAATCTGGAATTTTTTAAAGAAAGTTTCTCGACGTTTGGAAGCGTTTTTTGGGTAACGCAATATGAGAGGCTCGAGCTCATATGTGTAAGGGAAAGCAAAAGGAGTTGAGTTGGGTGTACAATACTAAGTTTGTAGAGGTAAACTATGCCCCTGGGGTTTTTCCGGCCAGAGAAGGGTGAATGTAGAATAGCTGATTTGCAATGGAAATGAAGACGCCGGAGACGACGTGATTTTCGTTCGTTTACGTTATAGTCATGGTGAGGGGGGAGGTACAGGGGGACAGACTTGCATACCATGTACTCCAGGAAGGAAAAAAATCGACGATGGAAGAGGAAGAAGGGGAAAGTTAAGAGGACAACAACAATCAAAAAGTCAAGGGACAGAAGGGTGCGTTCCCGCTCTTATCGCCCAGCACCCTAACGGTTGTTATCACATTGAACCATGGAATTTGTTAATGGAGCGGCAAAAACCTTTTTCTTTTGGGTGGTTTCTTCTTTTTTTTTACAGGGAGTTGAGGCTTTTGAGTCTCAAGCTGATTTTTTTTTGTGGAATTGCTTTTAAGATAGCAGGTGTTGGTGTCGCAATGCTATGGTTGCAAAAGATTATTTAGGTTTTTTGTTTTTTCTAAGGTTATTTCCATTTATAATTCTGTTTTTATTTTAGGGAAAATTTCGAGTTTTTAATGGATAGGCGTGGTTAATTCATGTCGGGATGAAAGAGGGAACGGTTTTCATTTTGCTGAAACACGTAAATTTGTAGTGATAAAAAAAATCCGTATAAAACTACTTAAAATTCGTTCAAGACCTTGAATTCAATTTAAATTCATTTTAATTTCTATTAAACACTTTCGAATTCGCTTAATAAACAATAAAAAGTTTTATTTAAAGTACACAGTTCTGTGAAATACTTGAAATTCGCTTTAAATCTACTAAAATTGATAACTTACAGCTGTGAAATACTTTAAATACTTTAAAATACTTCAAATTCTTGAAATTTTTCCAAAAATCTATTGAAATTTAAATAATAAAGCGTATGATTAGTAGACTATTGAAGGTTTCATCGTCTTTTTCCTTACAATTGACTTTTTTAAAATTATTCCAAAGTTTTACAAATTTGCAATTTATCTTTCAAATTATCTTTCACTTCTGTCTTTGTTTTAGTGCTTTTAAAATCTAAATTGTAGAATAACAGTGCGTTGGATGTCTGTATAATTAGGTTAGGAAATTACGGAGAAATCTGATTGAAGGACTGGTATAGGCGTGGCTAGGTCCTTTTATAGATCGGGCTGTCTGGTGGGGAACCACGTGTCAGAGAATGAAACGGAAAGTTTCCAGGAAGATTTCCTAGAATTATTGTACGTTTCCTAGACAATTTTTTGCTTTGAGGACTTCAAAAGGCGTTTGTTGAAAAGAGGGTGATGAATGGTACCCTATCTTGTAAATAGTTCTACTGTCGGAAGGTGCCAAACGTATATGAAAAGGTGCTAAAAAGGGACTCGGATTGGAAGAAAGAAAGGAAGGTCTTTTGCTGTAAGAATAAAACTGGAACAAAAAAAGATTTCTTTTCCGTTTTTCCAGTTCTTTAGGTCTTTTCTGCTTTCTTCACAGTGGTAACCATGGCAATAGAGAGCTTGGTAGGAGTTGGTATTCCTTGGAGTTGGGAGTTCTCTTATTTTGGGTACGCGAACCTGGGTTACTGGATTGTTACTGAAAAAGTCCTTTGTATCGCTCCACATTTGAGTTTTATGACTCGTCCTCGAATTGCGCCCTCGTTTTTCTACAATTTCCCTTTATTTTCATATTTCTTTACTTTGTTTTCATTTAATTTCTTTCGTGTTTTAATATGAAATTAAATTCCAACCCTTATTAAAATTCAAATTTCACTAAAGACAGATTCCCTGTGCACATTAGTAGACCTTAGTAATATTGAAAGACGATAAGGGCGACTTTCCTACGTTTTATGCTTAAAACTAGCCCTTAGCAACTGCAAACTTGTAATAGGGACGATATTCCTATGCTTAGGTGGAGAAAAGTAGACCTTAGTAACATCAAGTTGCGATTAGGGTGATTTTCGTATGTTTAAGAGTTGAAAACTATCCCTTAGCAACAGCAAGTATGACATAGGGGTGATGTTCCTATGCTTGGAAGAGGAAAGTAGTCCTTAATAGCATTCAGTTTCGATAAGAGCGACTTTCCTATGTTTCAGTGTTGAAAAGTAGCCCTTAGCAACAGCAAATCTGCCATAGGGGCGATATCCCTACGCTTAGGTGGAGAGAAGTAGGCCTTAGTAACATCCGGTTGCGATAAAGTCGAAATTCCTATGCTTTACCATCAGAAATTGTTCTAATGTTCAAATCACTGTTAAAAAATGTTTCTTTATTCTGTATGGCAACTAAACTCACCTGTTACATAGGATTGAATTAATCAGAAGTAAACATAAAGTCGACTTTACTATTCGTTCTCTGGCACACGACTTTCTACCTCCAGCTCTGCTACGTGACGCCTTTTTCGTTACCTCGCAACCCTCGCCAAACATGACCCAGGTCAAGGGCGACTATCCTTAGGCCCAACCTGGCATCCTCACATCGCTGCCGACAAATCCTTTATTTTTATAGTATTTTTTAAATTTATTTTGTATTTTAATTTTTAGTTCAACCACTGTTTACAGGCTTCTAAGATATTCAAGGAAAAAAAGAACTGCTGTAAGCGTTAAAGTGGAAAAGGCTTTGGTTTCAGCTTTAAAACGCCAGAAAGAACAAAACGAGGCTCTTTTTTATGGAGATGAGAACAATAGGACTGAAAAAAAAGTGCAGATAGTGATGGGAAAACGTATTGGGAACAAGTGAAAGAGGTGAAGGTTCTTTTTTTCCCTCTCTAAGGCTCTTTTGTAACTCTTGGTGCAAGTTTTAGAGCGCAAGAGCTCCAAAAGTGCTTCTTGCCATTTTCCTTTTGTTGTTTGGAAGCTCTCTGCGCTTTCGTCTCTTCTCGTCTCTTCATGGGGATAAAAAGAGTGCAGAGGGAGAGAGATAAAGAAAACGAGTCATGAAAGTAGAGATGCGTATGTGTCTGTGTGTGAATAGCCATTGGAATACTAATAGAAAAAGGGTACGCGATTATAGGGGGTTTGGATACTTTGCACTTAAAAAAACTGGTATATTGCACGTCACCACAGGAGTTTTTTAGGGATCTTTTTCTTCGTTTCACCCCATCAAGTCCAGCAGCCCCGATTACAAAGAAGGGTAATTTAGCGAGCGAAAAACATAGAGAACTGCTACGATGTGGACCTAAGATCTCTCCGTCTCTCCATCTCTTCCCCCTCCGTCTTCGTGAGCCTTAATCGAATCTTTTATCGAAGAAATAAAGCCTACGCTTTATTTCTTCGTTACAAAATTCCTGTCTGATAGAATAGCGTAGGAAAAAAGAACGACTTTTTTATGTTCTTTTAGTCTTTGTAGACAGTTTTAACTTTAAATTTCTGCCTTAAATTTGCTGAAAGAAAGTATTCGGATGCGTTTTTTATTATTCCTTTCTTTTTCACTTTTGTAAAGAATTCCACTTTAAATTTCATTCTAATATTAAGTTTGCTTTAAAAAAGGTGTTTGGATGCGTTTGGAAGACGAAATTTGGCAGATTTGGGGGCTTTAGTATGGTTAATGATCAAACTTAAGCAGAACTTCTTAACATTTTAGTCTTTACTTCTTATCACAAGTTTGTTCGTAGAAAACTACGTATTTTAGTACCAAATTAATGTAAAATGGACAGAAAAAAATTCATAGAAACGTCAAATTCAAACAAGTTCATTCTGTAAAAAAAAAAGAAAAACATTGTATGTCGTTATACGTCAGAGTGTATTTCAGCTATCTCTATTTCTTTCGTTTTGGTTGCTCATAAATCTATCCCAAAACAAGAAAGAAGAATTCCCACTATCAAACAGGTCTTAACCACAGGGTTTTTTTTTACATTAGGCTCCGGGGAGCCAGAATGAAAGGATCAGAACGATCGTATTACCTTTTGCGTTACATGTAAGGTGACGTCTATATTTCCCATATCGGAAGCGAGGAGGATAAAAAAAAAAGAAAAAAAGATTGCTGGATCTCATTTTTGTGTTTATTTTCTGAGGAGGAAAAAATACAGAAAAAAGAGAGGAAGGGAGAGAATAAGAGGGGTTTGTCAAAGAGGTGTCTGTCACGGAGTGGTTGGTAAAGCAGTAATTTATCTCATTCCCAAGGGATAGGCAGGAATATTCTAGTCTGCATAAAAAGTGCGGAAAGAAGAAGGGGGAGTAGAAGCAAAACTCATGTTTAATTCTTGGGAGGCGGATGGGTCACGTGCCACTTGGGGTTCTGGTTTGGAGTGTGAGCTGAAGCGTACAGCTAAAGTTCTAAAGCATACTATATACACTGTATATGCCTGATAGCTTATTGATTTACCCACCCCATGTATTGCTGCGCACACACAGGGTTACAGGGTGTACTTTCAAGCTTAGGACAGTACATTGGAGTCTTATCTTGGGTTACGGTTTTCGGTGGCAACGGAGGATGGAGGATTTGGAGATGGTCAGCTTAAGGGTTTTGTGGGGGTGTGGGTAGAGATTTAGGATGTTTTCCTGTTCTGTGTTCCTCAGGAAGCTTGCCAGGAAGACCTAATAGCTAGCCGAATCACATGTTAAGTACTGGTAGCGCACGTTTCTGAAAGAATGATGAACGTTGTTCCGAAGGTTTTGGGAGCAGCCGTTCAGGAGTTATGGACATAGAAACTTCGGTGTATGACGTCACGGACGTGTCGTATTGGTGGCGTATGGTACATGTTATCATGGTTTCTCTTTCATATCCACACTTGAAAGTTCTTATGATAAAAAAATAGGAAAAACTTGAGAAATTGTCTTTACGAAGATTTGAATTCCAATAAGACAAAATTACCGTGCTACAAGGATTAAAAATAGACCTTAGTAACATCTAAAGACGATAAAGGCGCTTTTCCTATGTTTTTGTCAAGAAACTAGACCTTATAAACGTGAAATTGCAATAGGGACGATTTCCTATCTTTTTGTAGAGAAAATAGACCTTAATAACATCAAATTGCAAGAAGGGCGAATTTCCTATGCTTTAACAATAGAAATAGTTCTTAATGTCCGAAACAAAATTTCAGTATTGGCAATAATGATTTTTTTAAACGCTTTTTACTTCCTTGAGAAAAGGGCAACATTGCCAAACGTGTTAAGAATGAAAAAATCCAGACGAAGATTCCCATTTGAGTTTCTAAGGAAACTGTAATCTTCCGTAAACAGTACTTGGCAACCTTTAGAGGCAAGCCTTTTGGTTTTTCCTTTTGCTTGCCTTTCTTTTTTTTTCGTCTTCTTTAGGTTGGCAGGTTTTCGTGTGTGGGTTGTTGCGTTGAGCCGAGGCTTACTGGGTATTGATTTACGGAGGAGCGAGACGAAAATACCCAAGGAATAAGTCCGAGGGAAAATGAAGTCATTCATTTGCTATGCTATGCGCTCGTTGCAGCTTGCAATAAAAGGAAGATAGAAAGGGGGGGGGNGGAGACAATGGCAAATAAGCAACAATAGAAAGTCATGACTTGGTAGATGAGATTAGAGGAGTGATGACGAGCGAACCAATGGCTCTATTACCTCCTTAGCGACGCTGTTAAAAAAAGGGGAACGGAGAGAGAAAGAAAAAGATTTGGGATCCGAAAGGACACTTGTGACGTCATCGGATGCAAGATTGGATCTAAAGCATTGCCCAACCAAGCTGGAGGAAGGCCATAATTCCCGGTTACTATTATATACCCAAGAAAGTAAGCTACCTCACAAAGAAACGTTCACTATTGTATTATGCATTATTGGTAAGGCAGGCCGAAAAAGCGCTACAAGTCCCCCATGACCTTTTAGAAAATGGCGGTAGCTTTCAGTCTGGACCAAGTAATACGGTCTTATTCATTCTTGCGACAGTATAGGATTAGGATTGAAGAGTTTCGAAAAAAGGATGGGCAAGCCGGGATAAGACTGTCATTCCCGGTATAAAGTAACCTCTTTCCGTTCGGTTTTACTTTGTAGTATTCATTCTTGCGTCACTACGGGTTGGCCGTTGCCTGCTATTGCCCAAGGTACGCCGAAGTAACGCTACGAAACCCCGCCTGACCTTAAGGGAAATTGCCGGTTGATTTTCTTTCTCTGGAAATGTTTTTTTAAGAATTTATTTCGGAAAAATTGAATGATGATTAGATATTCAAATTAGTAAGATCTAAATTAGGAAAACAAATTCTATTTCATGCAATGCCTAATTGTAATGCAACCACATTTACTTAAAAATCTTAACTTTGAAGATTTTCTTTGAAGTTTTTTTAAGATTTTTTTCTTAAAGTTTTAATGCCTTCGTAATATTAGAAAGATTTTTGGAAAATCATAACATATACTAGGAGAAAAGGCGGTAACCGAATATCTTTATAAATTTTCTAATAAATCAATGTCTCTGACTCTTTTTTACCAAAACATCCTTGCGAAACTCAACGAATCAAAATTTGGACCTCATTTACTATCCCTTGCTTTGTCTTGTGTTTTTTTCTGTGCTTTTTTTGCCTTTTTAATTATTATTTTTGTCTGGTGTCGCCATGCAATTGGCGCGGGTTTGACGCCACTAGCTCAATAAGCGTGGCGCCGCAGATAGACTTATTTTACACGGCAGAAGAGTTGCACAGCTATAGTATCGGGAACTGGGAGAAACGCCATGTGTTTTTTGAATGGATCGCATTGCTGCAGGGACAATTAGTCTTCTGTTCCGTGTTTGAGTATATGATTGTAAAGAGGGAGAGAAGGGGGTGGGGGGAGGCTTTGGCACCACTCAATTTAGCATATTGTGCCTCGGAGCTTGAATGAAAGAGAAGAATAACGAGCAAGCACTGTCGTCCTCTATATCTGCATATCATAACCATATACACACGACAATGTAACACTAAGGGATTCACACAGTTTTTGTCAAGGGGAGAGCTACCAGACAAACTTGAAGTTAATCAGCAGGAAATGCCCTAACAAGACATCAGAAATGTATGGAACAGGGGGGTTCTCTCCTTCTCCTTTTATTCCCCGTTGGTTATGTATGAGATGGGATTTGGGGACGCTGTTCATGCCTCGTAAAACAGTATACACACGAGGATGAAGGAAAGGAAGGCGAAAGGAGTACAAACTTGTGTTGTTCCTGTACCAGCGTAGATAATGAGCTGGACAAAGCGCAAAGCTAAAGAGGGGGGTCTAGGTATACAAAGTACTAACAAGCAATTTTTTTTTGCGGTTAGCCTAGTGTGTAGAAGAGTAAGAATGTGAAAGCAAAAAGTGGAAGAAGAAAAGAAAGAAAGTTGTGGTTTTTTGACAACTTTGTTTGGTTTGGGAAGAACTTGAGTTGTGGGAGTTCTTAGGGTTCTTTATGCTATAACTTTTTTGCTTTTTGGTTAAGAATCGGCTTTTTGAATGCTGCTGTGCAGCAGCAGTATTGGGGAAAAAAGTATAAAAAAGAAAGAAAAAACTTGTAATCTGGTTAGGAAGTGGGTAACAATACGTTCCGTGATTTGACTTGGAGATCACGATCTCACATGCGTTCATGTGTGAAGAAACGCACTGTGATGTTTAGGGATTTTTTTTTCTTATTTGAATTGGTAATTTGAAACTTTTTTTGACATACAGTTGTGATCACGTTTGTCAAGTGAATATTGATTCTGGCGAGATTCTAATAACCGAAAATAGGAAATATGCGTGTTTAAACCAAAGAAACAAAGCATCGTTAACTTTTGGAAACTTTTGGAAACGTTTCCTGTTTCTAGATTCACTGCACCCACTATTGTTTATTTCGCCGAAGACAAAGAGATTTATAAGACTTTAATTTCTTAACTTAAATTTCCAAGAACTTTAATTTCAAGTTTTATTTGAAGTATTTTTATAGAAAGAAGAGGGAGAGATAACATTGAAAGATTTAAAACAGTGAAGGTTCATTCTAAGAGTTAATTGGAGTTTAACGAGTTTTTAGGAGTTGGCTATAGAGGTAAATGGAAAGAAGGGAGGTAAAAGGGGTAAGTTTAACTTTGAAGAGATTTTAGACGTTTTGAAGTTTGTAGAGCTTGTGAAGTTGGTCTTAAGTTGATTTTAAATGAGTTAATGATTCATTTAGGGAATTAGGGATGAAAGCTAATGAGTAATTTAGTCTTGGGTCTGTGAAGTTTCCTCATTTTGCTTAGATTAAGGGGGAGATGGCTTTATCAAAGACAAAATCTGTCACGTTCACATTCCTTGCTACGCAGGGGTTAATATTACGACTACGATGATTACTAACCCGAAATGAGCGAAGTTGCTATCGTAGGAACTGTTGCCGACGTGGGAATTGCGACTCTGAAGCTGAAATGGCTCAAATTTGCATCTCATAACTCCTTGGGCATAAGACACTCCTAGAATGAGTCAAAGAAATCCGAAAAGTAATTCCAAAATTTCCTTTAAACCCTCTATAATAGTGGCAGAAATTTTTTAGATGATCTTGAATAATCCCGGATTTTTTTCTAAAAATCAACAAATTCTTTTAGAATTATTCTAATAAATCAGAATTAATTCCAAAGTTCAACTTCCACCTAGCTTTTATTATATCTTCATATGAAAAAAAAATAGTGTATTTTCGACATGAAGGGCAAACTTGCGACTTTCCTTGAGGGCAAAAAGCAAGCTTAAAGGCCGTTTCGAACATTTTGGGTCAGAAACTAGAACACGTTGTAGCCCAGGAACGGCAAAAGCTCTTAATAATAACCGCCACCGAAAAGGAGCCCCCAAAACCTAGATATTGACTTTTGCTCTTATTTCTTATTGTTTAGAAGGTTGAGAATCTTGTGGTTTGAAACGCTCCTATAATTTTTATTACATTTTCTTTCTTTCTTTTTTAATTTATTTCCTTTCTTTCAAATTCAATTCTTGCTCCTTTATCTATTTCTGTATTTTATCATTTTTTTGTGGTATTTACTGGCAATATCGGGTTGGGTAACGACAGAAACGGTAAAGGTTTTCACGGCAAAGGTCTTACGGGATATATCCCGTGTTAGTAATCTATAAACACCGATATTAACTCGTAAAAAGAAAAACTAAAGGCAAATGGCAAAGCCATCAAGACTATCAGGAGCAGAAAAGCGCTCAGTAAAAGGTCCACACGTCGATACAGTTATTATAGGCGGTCTTGTTCAACGATTTCCGCTTGAGAGAAGCGGAATAGGCGCTTGATGATGACGCGAGCTGTATAGCTGTACAGTACGTACTACACATAGTCTAGAAAGAGAGAAAGAGAGGGCCCAAGTATTGGACGGTCCAGTAGAACATGGCATCACTTCCGTTCCACTGGTTTCGCTTTAAGCTTTTAAGGGTCATATTATTGGACGCCGCGTGACAGCCCGATATTACTCCTGCCATCGCTTTTGATACGTTTCTGATAGCCCACCAGATTCGCATAAAAGAAAAGTCTTATGGTTCACAAGACAGGACCATTTTTTCCTCCCTTTTTTAGACTAAACTAGTCTACACTGCAGAAATTGTCGGGTTTTTTTGGAAAGTAGTACTTTTTGCTTTTTTGAAAAACACTTTTATTTTCTTTCTTTCTTAACACAAGTCGACCGCGTGATTTGCAATAGGAAAATCCTTTCTGTTTGCGATTAATTGGTATAAAGTGTAGTAAATAAACGTAAAGGTCGATTGGCTAGTGCTAAAGCATATTAATTTCATCCTAATTCCATTATAATGATCTTAAGGTCAATTTGTTAATGCTAAAGCATAGGAATTTCGCCTTAATAGCATCATAATGCTTTTAAGGTGAGTTTCTCGTGCTAAAGCTTAGGAATTTCGCCCTAATGACATTAAAATGCTGTTAAGATCAATAGGTAAAGCATAGAAATTTCGTCCTAATGGCGTTATAATGTTCTTAAGGTCAATTTCTGCTGGTAAAGCATGCAAACTTCGGATTAAGTTTAAGAAAATAAGGGAATCTCCTGGATTCTGTCGCATTTATTTCTAAATATCGAGCTTTAAAATAGTCCAAACTTCAAATTGTGATATTATTGAAAGGTTCCAAGTCCAGTTGCAGGTTCCCCCAAATCTTCTAAAGCAAAAGGAAAATAGTGTCAGTAAGATAACATTCAACTTTTAGTGTCAAGGATACTGGAAAGTGACGTTTGTTGCCAACTTATTTATTTTGTCAATAATTTACAAGACTATGAAACGTTACAACACATTGGGAGGGGGGAAGGTGTGTAGATAAGGGTAGGAAGTATTGTAATGGTACAGTACTAATTTTTCACGTTTTATTTTGAAATGAAGGGAACAATAGGGAAGTATAGGAGCTTTAAAAAGGAGCAAGTTCCAAGCTTGTACCAATTCTAACGCTATTGTGTAAAGGTTCCCAAGTCCAGTTCTGTTGTGTCCTGTTGCTCGAAAAGCTCCATATGGAATATCGAAAGAAAAAGGAAAAACAAGGTGCCAATAAGATAACATTCCTATGGTAATCCATGCACAGCGTCAAAGGGAAGGTGACAATCCATTTTCCACCATGTGAGAAAGGAACAGCAGAGGTAGAAGCAAAAGCCGGTAGGGGCGACGCCCTCGACCTTGACCGTCTCGCGCTAAAACACAGCAATTCGAAATATTATATTACCGTGGTCTTTTTTATAGAGCAACCACCTCTTTTCCCGCTTCCCATTTTCCTCTATCCACAAAAAAACAAAAACTCCAAAACTGCGCCCTCTGCCTTTCGCACGCTCTGAAGATCACATTACTATTGAAAAAAAATGTGTCAAAGTCTTGAATACTTCTTATAATCTCATACACTTTTACGCCAGAGTTTAAAATAAGCGGAGCAAGTAACAACCCAAGAGGTGATTGGAAAAAATAAGGGACAAAATCTAGTTTCTAGTGATATGTTTCTTTCCGTTCTGCCCCCAATAGTCGTTAAGTTATTAAAGAAAGATCAGAGGCGCCTTTTGAACCGCGGCACGGCACGACACGTCCGTGACGTCAGGGCCTAAAGTTTGACAGCCCATAACGCCTGGATGGCTAACTCGAGAAACTTGGAACAAATTCCTACATTCTTAGGATTCTCTAGACTAACAAGCTTCCATCCAAATCTTCCTTTTTATTTTATTTAATAAACCAAGGAAAAGTGAAAAGCTGTCTTGCTGGCTTTGTAAATGAAACATCCCAATCACCAGTCATCCCAATCGTCAATATTTCATGGTTGGCAACCGTGAAATACTGTTAACGCATTCAGTATTTCATGGTTGCCAACCATGAAATATTGACTTGTTTGCGCAACAGTCTTTGCTGCATTCTCCATGTCGTATTTCATTGTTGGCAACAGTGAAATATTTTTTTTAATGAAATGCTCTAGATTATTCCTTCTCATAGAGGTTATGCAGTTAATGGTTTGAAAATTTATAGAGCGTATATAAGAACCCTCGGGCAAGCCTTGGGGTAGGTAAACTTCTGGATTGAAAACCCAAAATGATAAGTATAGAGCAAGGTGGTTCATTATTGTACGCTAAAAGTGGAGAGCCAAGTACCATATCACCCACTAATGATGGGAAATGGGGAAAACTTCTAGAAGGTTTTTAGAACTTGGAGGCTTTCGGGGGGTTGACGTTGTTCAAAGGGAACAGCAAACCATGCTATACTGATCGTGATGCGAGTGAACAAGGTGTGTGTATGGAAAGGCCCCCCTCCACCCCCAGTCACGCACGACCCAGGGCGGTCGTACTCAACGGGGTTAATAGAGCTTACCCTGGCTTGCTATTTAGTTAGTAGCCCTGCTTTCGTTGTTCCGACTGTTTTGACTGCTTTCTACCGTAGAAGAGCCTATCGAAGCGGGTGCCGGGAAATCACATAACGCTTGAAACAAATTCATGGTAAAGCGAATTCATTGTAACAGAATTCATTGTAGCGCGAACCTTTCCCAGGCTTATCCTCTAAGAAGTAAAACAGCCGGGTATTTGTGTGGTAGAAGATGAGATATGGTGTGTAGTATTTATATAGCTTTTTGTAGTCTTTAATACCGGGTATACCTTTGTATATACTGTGGAGGAAGAGTATAAAGGGATTGGGGAAACTCGTGCCTAAAAGGCCTTGTTTTAGGTATATCCTGGAGGATATTTTCTGGTTTTCAAGTGGGTCGTTAGTTTAGGATGTGTGTAGGGTGGGTTTTTCCTGGTATAGGTACACGTAGAAGCTATTATTGCTGTTGATATAACAAGTTCCTCCTTCCATCTTGTTCCGTCTTGTTATTCTTCTCTTTTGGTTCGGGTTTTCCACGTTGCTGTGAGTAGGAGGATCTTTTTTATGGGTGTAAGAATACGGACCTGAAAGCACACGAGTATTGTTAACTCGTGCGTTTTCTTTTATTCACGTTTTATCGGAGGATCCGGGGCGCACTTCACACGAGGATGAAAAGGGAGGGGATATTTTTAGGCTATTATTGTTAGGTAGAACACGGAAAAGATGCGTTAGTTTCTTTCTTTCTTTTTTTTTGCTGGGGGATTTTTAAGAAGTGGTTCTGCGTATTTCTTGAAGATTTTTTTTTTAAAGATTGTTGTGAAGTGTTGGGTCGACTATCCGGAATGGTAGCCTGTAGCCATCTTGGAATGGGTCCAAGAGATTTTTAAAAAAATGGAAAGGTGTAGTTTATAGGAGGAGGAGGAAGAAGAGCCTTCGGGGTTTATAAAAACAGAAAGAAATTGTGTAAGAAATATTGCTTGCGTGCGTATTGTAGGTATAATTGATGGGTGAGAGGTTTGGGTATGGGAAACGAGGTATCAATGAGATGGATTATGTTATTAAGACTTGGCAAAATCGACCTTTTATCGATAAACTTGTTGAACTAGAGAATTTTTATTCGTCTTTTAATGGGCATAATAAAATTGAAATGATTAATATTTGCTCCGGTGTCTTTTTGTCCTCAGAAGTGTGTTAATTTTTTGTCTATTTTTTAATTTTTGGCAGATTCTTTAAAGTCGACTGGAATCATATTAGCCATGTTATACATTATTCGCATCAACTTTAAGATGTTTTCGAAGATGTCGATGAGAAATCTTTCGATGCATTTTTAATGGAAACTTTTGTTCTTAAAAAAGTGTCATTTTTTTCGTCGATGTCCAATTTTTGTAAGATTCTTTCAAAGTCATTAGAAAATATTAGACATTGTTATAGTCACTAAGATTCTTGCGATTACGTTGCTGAATATTTGGAGTAAATAGCAATCGCAAATTATATTATCTTCCACTTTCAGTGATTAATGAACCCACACATCTTAATTGCCCGTATTAGAGAACGCAGCGTATCGAATCGACAGTTAAGAATGATTTCGTTGTTCAGAATTTTTAACATTCGTTAGTCCGAATGTTCATGTACTAATCCAGTTCAATGCATTTCTTTTAAATACGGCTTGTAGGGTTAAACGTTTACTTCTTCCAAATAAGGGTTCAGGTGAGGAATTGGGTGTAAGTACTTATTTTAATAATATATGGATTAGTAGTTAATTGAGGGATATTGTAATTAAGTTAAGAAAGTAGGAATTAATTTAGACCGATAGAACGACCTCTTTTACAAGAACCTAGAATAGTTTTTGGTAAGTTGCAAATTGGCACAAGTATAAATCAAGACTTGGAGATAAACACCTAGTTTCCATTAATGTGATCTATGTTACTGTCAAGTACACAGTAAATTGAACTTACGAAACTTCTAATTTAAGCCCACACACTTTAGATTTCCCAAGTTGCAAATTTATGGGTTCACAAAAGGCAAATATGCATACAGAATCGTTTCTGCTTGAATACCGCCTACATTACTGTCACTCGACTTTAGGGAATACTTAATTTTCCAAATCTTTTAGCATTTTATAATCGCTAAACGCCCATACGAGGCCAAGGTACTGTCTATACACATGCCTGGGGCTTTCACAGTCAATCTTTAGCCGCCTTTTTCTTCTCATGATCCCAAAAACCCAAATCCCAATGCCAAGTGCAAACTCGCTCCAATTGGAGTAAAACAAGAATAGGAAGGAAGAAAAAAATGAAAATACAGCCAAACATGCGAATGAAAACGTAATTGGTACTGTTTAAACTCGAAAAATCCTTCTGGGCTTTACACAATTCTGAGCCAAAA
>JAGJRO010001381.1:0-15754 GCA_022832285.1 Lepidurus apus apus | reverse complement strand
CGAGACCGAGACCAGGTCTCGAGATCACAACCCTGGTATGGGGAAAAAAACAAACCCTAGGGTATTGCTAGGGAATCGATATATTCGTAGAGCTATCGATTTACATTTGAACCTAATTTTATATTTCCCGCCATGAGCAAGGGGGTGGTCAAACATGTCTGACCAATCGAATCCTCTCAGGGAACTAGCCTGCAGTTACAAAAAGTGGTAACAAAAGGCCCATAAGGAAGGGGCTACATGTTCCCTCTGTATATATCTTTACTCTATGTGTGGATACCATACAGCGGATTTCAATAGAATCTGCGAGCCTTTGTGTCGTCAGTCCTTGTGTCTTACAAACGTTCATAGAGAAAGTTCATCCAAAAATTTCCGTCCAAGCGCCGTGTCCGTAGTGTAAGCGAATATTGTCGTCCTTATGTCCTTGTGACGTAATTTTAATACGGCTTAACCAACCTTTTAGTTTCGTTGGCGCTTAACCAATGAGCAGGGACTTTTCGAACTATACATGCTATTGGTCACTTAAAAAATTATGGAGCTGTTGTCCTTGCGTCGTGTACACCGCAGTCCTTTTGTTGAGTCATCTTTGTATCGCGTTGCCAAGGCCAGACCTTTTTATCTTGAAAACAATTCAGAAACACTTTGTACTAATACTAATTACCTTTACTAATTAGGTTTCTCAACGAGTGGGCACTTGCCATTACGCATGTAAATACGCAAATAACTGAATACCTGCGCCAGCAGTAAAAGCAAATTGCCTTCCTGTGCAAATACGTTTAGTACTTCGGCAAAAACCCACGATAAAGGATGCAATTTTCAAATGAGGCCAGCAAGACCAAAGTGGAACCCACCGGGTTCACTTCAAAGGTGTATTACCCTAGTTCTGTACTAGCTATTTTGAAAATTGTCTCATTCTTGAAATGGATGGGTTGTTTACCTGTTGTCGTCACGTCAATAAGTTCCGGATTCCTTCGCATTCGATTTGCCAGACTTCATATTACTACCGTTCTGTGGATACTGATCATTGCTTTACAAATCACTCTGACCATCACCTACATGATAAAGCAAAAATTACTCAAAAACTCACCGGATGTATTAGCTAACTTTTTATACGGTAGCAGCCTTTTTTTATCCACATTTCTTATTCCCCGAATTGGTTTTGCCAGCATAACGGCCTTGGAATCGGCTCTCAATACTTTTAAAGAGATCCAAGGATCTTTGCGATCAAACTTCACAAGCTCCAAGTTATGGCCCTTGACGATTATTGTCCTAATAATGGAGTTCCTAACGGTACGAACGGTATTCTTTAGGACTAAAACTAAATACAAACTTAAGTCTGACTATATGATATAGGTAATACCTAACCTCATGCTGATATACTTTATTGATGGGGAATCTGAAGTCACCAAAACACCCATCTATACACTGGGCACTGGAATTCAACTGATTGGGGTTGTCATGTACGGACTTTGGTTTGCGGTTTATTACATAGCTTCATGGATCGTGCCGATACAACTGTTTATGTTTTGCCGCACACTGGCCAGCTATTACCAGGACTTTGAAGACAAAATGCGTCGTGATTTGTACCCTGACCTTATTCCTTCTTCTTACCGAGTTCACAGTTTGGAGAACTCACTGATCCATGATGTTTGCCGGTCGCAAAATTTTCGACATCGACTTAAGAAGCTACAAGCTATTTTAGTCCAGCTTGAAAAGGCAGTCTGTGATGTTAACGACTACCTTGGCATGGTCTTGTTGCTCTATATTCTGTGCCATCTTTTGCACATCCTCGGCGATCTGCATTACGTTTCACAACTCGCTCCTAAAGTCCCTTTTCAAAATACTGGCCAAAATATTCTCTTTGTGAACAAAACGCTGATGCTTGCTCAGTATACAGCTGAACTTTTGTTTGTGATATGGGCTGCGGATTTAATCCCCAGAGCCGTAAGCGTATTTTCGGTTGTTGATTAGATCTTAGCATTTAAAGTTTTATTTCAATAGGTGAATAGATGTAAGGAAGCTGTCTTTGGAATACCATTTTGTGATGAGGACTTTAAAGACGAGCATGCAATCTTGGACTATATCCAACTTCAGTCTTTCCGTAGTCACATTACAGCCAAGAATGTGGAAATCACCGCCTTTGGTTTATTCACTATAAGCAGAAAAATGATTCCACCTGTACTCAAACCTTCCTTTCATCCAAAGAATTTTAAAACTTTAATTCTTTTGGTCTAGGTTCTTGGCACCATTATCACGTACTACTTGATTATTGCACAGTACGCACAGGGCTACGTCAGGGATGTGTCGAAGTAGTGACATGAATAACTCCAGTGAATAATTTAAAAATTCCAAATTAAGAGTTTTGAGTTAAGAGTTGCTTCTAACATATTCGCTATTTTTTTTTAAAGAAAATAACAAATCCGTATTAAAGCTTACAGCTGAAGTAATCTTTGTCGATTTCTACGGGAATGTAAACTTCTCTGTCATGTAGCCTACTTAGAAAGTCTTTTGTGCCGTTCAATGCTTAAAAATAAAGGATATTTACTCATCCCTAAAACTATTTGATACATTCCAATTTCTCACATTTTCGACTTCCATAATTCACACGTCGTTTTGCATTTCTTAACACCCATTGTTAAATGATAAAGGATCTTTGATCCACAATTGATCGCGAATGTCAAGGTACTAATTTGCTGCAAAATGTTCTTTATATTAGCAGACGAAAAAAAAGAGTTCCAATGAAGTTCAAATGACGCCCACCTATTCACTTCGCCAATTTGAGTGCCCTTTCCATTTGAGGGAGTGCCACTAATTTGGATGGGTTCATCCAATTATTATACGATTAGCGATATTGGACATTTTCCATTATGGAGTCACTATAAACAAAAATAACTCTCCACATACGAACAAAAATTATATCTATAATATCCAAAATCGTTAGTACTTGAACAAGAGTCGAACCCCAAAGATGGTGTTATCAAACATGGAAAGTAAAGTGCCCAAAGTGGAATCCACAGGGTCCACTCCGAAAGGGTACTACCTAGTTCTGTACGACCTATTTTGGAAGTCATCTCCTTTCTCAAATGAATTGGTTATTAACCATTAGGGCTGGCAAAGGCTCGGCTCGACTCGACTCGACTCATTATGTATGTAACGAGCTCGAGTCTTTACCCCTTGAGCCGAGCAGAGCATTGGACCTCTACCCATTGAGAATTGAAATCACTTGTAAGAGATCAAAGGGTTTTTTAGAAAAAAGTTCCTTGTGATACTTTTAATGGTTAATATTTCTATATAATTATTTCTACATATAAATGTTAACCAAGATATAGCACTTAATCTATGTAGAAATCCCATTCTCAATGCATCCCACAAGTTTAATTTTCTATAACACAATTACGAAAGAATGATTAACTAAAAAGATAACAATATATTTTGCCTCCTTCGAATCGAGTCGAGCCGAGTCGAGTGCAGATTTGTCTCGGCTAGACTCGACTCGAGCCGAGCCTTTTGCCAGCCCTATTTACCATTCGCAAGGTCAGGTCAAGTCAGATCAGATCAAAAGGTCAGGTCAATCAAGTCAGAGGGACGAGAAGTCAAATGTGAAAAATCAAAAAACACAACAATCAATGCCACCTGTGACTGTTTCGCATCATTGATCAATAGCTTGACTTGTTACACCCAAGCTTCCGCTAGGGGGTGCGCAGTGCTTTGTATGGGTGCGTTCGTGAACGCACATTGCTTCTCCTCTAATGGCGCTACAGCATGGCAAATTTTGATTCGAAAATTCTAATCTTTTGTGCCACATAATGCAAATTATATTGTGACAGTAATGCATGGGATGTATTTATCTCGTTTTTTTAATATGTTTTGTTAATACCTTTCTTCACAAATTTTTTATCTAGAGTCAAATTTATGAAAATTTTAAATAAATCATATATCAAAATTAAACAATCTGACTGTATTAGATTTTCTTATTAAGATATTTAAAAATAAAAAAAATTTTCAATTATCACTGTCTGTTTCTTTTAATTTATTGTTAAAAGTTACGACATTACATTGAGAAAGGGTATGACATCAATGCCCTCTTCTGACAAAAAAGATCAACTACTTGCGGTACACCGTGGCCTTAAATGGCAAGCAGGATAACTCATGGATAATTTTACGACCACGTACTCTATTTTTTGGCCAGTTTGCTTAGAAAAATATGATAGAATTATTTCATAGCATGAAAGTTTCCAAATTTGGACGTAAGTGAGAAATTTATTTGCGTCTTTCAAATAAATGAATATAAAAATGAAAAAATGAAAAGTATCAAACCCTTCGTATTGTTATTATCTACATTACTGTCACTGTCAATAAGTTTTGAAAGAATCCCTGGTACTTCGAATGTAAGAACGTTTCTATAAAGCTAAATTATAATATGGGAACTTTAAGGATGACGCTTTGACCAGACGTTAGCGTTAAGTTTTATTTTTGTAAGCGAATAAGTGCAAGGAAGTAGTCGTTGGTATGCATTTTGCGATGGCAAAATTAAAGACAAGAAAACACCCTTGGACCACATTCATCATTCGCTAGTTTCCATATTCTGTTATTTGGCTACGGAAAAACTGACTGTGGAAATTAGCGCCAACGGTTTGTTCCCAATTAAACAGAAAAATGATTCCACCTGTAAATTTTTGTATTTATTTTATATTTCTGTTTGTGATCTTCGTCTGTTACAGGCACTTGGTACATTGTTACTTACTTGATCATCGTACAGTACGCAAGGGACTACGGCAGCGGAATCCACTGTGGCAATGACAAATTCAACCAATGAAAAATAATTTATTACACTAAAAAATATTAATTTTATCATTTAAATTACAATTTCAACTATACTTGCTAACGTGAATATTTATTTCACTTACTTTACTCAGCATCCTTTTTATGTCTCGAAACCTACACTTTTTATGTCTCGAAAGCCAGCACTTCTTAACTTTTTCCAATTTTGTGCTGTGCTACACTAAAATGCGTTTGAGATACTATTGTCATGTTTGTGTTTGCATTTGGTATCCAAGCAACATAAATTAGGGCTTGCTAAGTTGAATTATTTTGTTTATTTTTTTGTTCAAAACTCGCACAACACACAGCAGACTGACCCAGTCCGAGTATACCAATTCAATTCATATATTGAACTGACGCAAAACGAAACAATCGAATCCTGTGGGTGCACTGTACGGATCCTTTCTTAATTCCATCATTTGTATGTCTACAAAAGCCAGCACTCACTATCGACTTGTTCTACGGTAAAGCGTGCATAGAAAAGCCGTGTTTAATTGTGTTGGAATAGTGTCTTTGAATAGAATAGGCCAAGCCTTTTTGTATTGCATTAATCAATATTTTTTGTTGACTTGGACAACATTTTGTCTAGCATATACTGTTTTGTTTCTTGTGGTAATAAAAAGCCATGGCGACCATACAATTAAACATTGTTTTTCATCCAAACACGCTAATTTCAACTACCAACAAGATAAACCAATGAACCCCATCAGTGTCGTAGTTGGAGTACAGCTGGAGTAAGTGAAGGTTGAGGCTCAAGTGAACTGATCTCCTCTCCCAAGTCATCATGATTCTTATTTCCTTACCAGGAATTACGATTCTTTTCGGGGTAATATCTACAACTACTCAGCTTACAACCTTTTTCAACTCAATACCACAGTATCACGAACACAAATTCAAAAGCGGCTATGGGATTTCTACGATCGAAGTTCGCACTGGTAATATTATTTTTCCTTAATTTTCTATTTTGTTCTTCTAAAAGACCCAGTTTTTGATTTTCCCCAATAAAACTCATTTTCTGGTTCTCATCATTTTTTAAACCACAGTTTCCATCCTTTCAGCAAAAACAACGCTATAATTCATGTTCGTTATAGTTAATTATTAGCTGTATTTTTCATATGGTCAGGTTTGGACAGTTACTTGACGTGCGGCTTTCTTTGCATTCGGAAGCCCATATGCACTGCCATCAATTACTGCACTGCAACGGATGGTTCCTCCACTTGCGAGTTTCTGGCTACGGATATCTGCGTTAGTGACTATGATAGAAGCATTTTACAGTCAACGCCAGGCTGCAGATTTTGGAATGCACTGAAGAACAGTTCTGCTTGTTTTATGCCTACGGCTCAGCAGTGTGTCACAATACTAGCTAATTGTCAACCCAATGGCGGGCCGCTTTGCGACACTTGCACAAGGACATGCCGTGAGCACTACTTACGGTACAATAACAAGCCGAACGCTATACTGAGTCTTTTTTACCCTCAAATTTGGCCCAAAGGAATTTTAGGCCCAACAATTAAAGCTGAGTGTGAGTCGGATCAGTATATGTATCTTTTTAAACGAGATGTGTTCGTAGAAACAGGATAATTACTATCATGGAATTTTAACTGCTCTCTCGAGGCGATTAGCTATACCGTAGAAAGACGTATCTATTCGAGGCTTCTAATCTTTTTATGGGACGGTTTTCACATTACTGTATCTTCTTTCTATTCTGTGCAGTCTTTCCAGAAAAATGGCAGTTTGAGTGTAACGTTTCTTTCGAGTAACGAAAATTACGATGTCATTGGTTTGAATGGAAAGCCATTAGTTAACGCCCCGTTTTTAAACGACAGTAATATGAATCCTGAATGTGGTCCTTTTTGGTTGCTTCCAGAGGGAAACTTATCATGCCCAGGGGGTGAGCGCTTTCGTTTTTGGGGTCGTATCAAGTACAATGGAAATTGGGATACGGGATTTCGCAGCACTAAAACAAATATTAGATTTTCATATGGATACATTCGCCTTGAACTATGAGTTTCCTGAATTGCAAACCATATCTTGCTACTCGCCATAGCGTTTCACCATATCCCAGATTTAACTGCTCGAACAGAAAATACACGGTTCAACTGATTGCGTACTGGCTTTATACACTGACTTCATAGCTTAATGGCAATTGAGCTCAATTGGAAAATGTAACGCTTATTTTTAGTTAAGCCCGCAACAATATACTCGACATGAAAGCAAGTAATACAATAAGGATTGCAGTGATCAACATAAAATCTAAAGAATAATAAGCTCCTTAACAAACTCTTCTTTGTGTTTATCTTGTATAAAATTAAGTTTTTGTGATGGAATACCTTTATTTTAGATCAATCGCAGAATGTTTCTAAAGAAGTGTCTAAAAAGAGTGTCTAAAAAGAGCAGAATTGTCCTGTTCCTTATACGTTTAACCATCCTTACATAAAAAGATGCATACAGAAATGCATGCACAATTTGAACTGCCAGTCTAGGAAGATTGTTTCGAAACATTTCGCACTTTTGAACGCTTTTTAAAAGATTTCTTAGAAATGTTGATAAGCTGTTTATTGAGGCACAACATCGCACCCAAATGTTCCTCACTTCTTTTCACTTTTTCAAATTTGAAGATTATATCCTATCAACAAAAGGCTTCACCAAGACCAGAAAATCACGCGAATCATATTGAAGGATTATCACATACACATTCCAACAGAATCTGACTTGGGTAAAAAAAAAGCATATACTGGTTATTTTAACAAAGTTGATGATACTTTCTAATCGAGGTTGACCCATTATTATTTGACTGCAGAACTCTCGTGAGAGAAGTTGATCATAGGTGGTTAGGTTAAGGTTAGGTTAGGTTAAGTTAGGTTAGTTTAGATTAAGTTAAGTATGTTAAATTAACCTAACCTAACTTAATCTAACCTAACTTAACCTAACCTAACTTAACTCAACTGGCGGAGACGTCTAAAAAGCACAGCTGTGTCCTGTGCCAAGTCTCTCAAACCTATACAACAGGAGAGAGCTGTGCTAGACTTTGGAGAACCTGTTGCTATATAGGGGCTAGAATTCGGGGATTTTTGCATAAAAATTTAGCCAATACCTTGTTATGGATTACGGAGAACGCATGATAAAGCAAGAAGAAAAAATGAGTCAAACAAAAACAAAACGCCTATATTTTGACAGTGAATTTGTATGAATTACAATATACAGTGAAACCTCGGTTTGCGAGCTTAATTCGTTCCGCAAACGTGCTCGTAATCCAAATCACTCGTATATCAAAGAGAATTTCCCCATAAAAAACAATGGAAACTCATACACAACGTTCCAAAACCCAAAAATTTTCAATATAAAAATGATTAATACTCGCATAAAGTAATCAAATTTATTAATTATTGTGCGAATTTAACAAGTAACTTATCTAATGACACTTGCTTTTGCCTCCTTTTGATGATCTCGCGGAAATGTGGCTCGCGCTGCTATAGCCTTATTCGGGTGGTGCACTATATGAGTATTACAACGTATTCAGCGCACTATACAGCGGCACGTAGACATAGGGCCGACTCGACAATAGGACTACGGAGCCCCCGACAAAAGGCCTACAAGCCCCGACAAAAGGCCTACGAGCCCCGACAATAGGCCTACGAGCCCCGACAATAGGCCTACGGTTTTAGAGTCCTTCAAGGGACCAATGGAATGAAAAAGTCTCCACTTATTGGTTAAGCACTCTGGTCATTGGTTAACCTAACCTAACCTAACTTAACCTAACCTAAACTAACCTAACCTAACCAATAAGCGGAGACTTTTCATTCCATTGGTCCCTTGAAGGATTCTAGAACCGAAGGCCTATTGTCGGGGCTCGTAGGCCTATTGTCGGGGCTCATAGGCCTTTTGTCGGGTCTCGTAGGCCTTTTGTCGGGGGCTCCGTAGTCCTATTGTCGAGTTGGCCCTATGTCGTCTTCCCTATACAGCGTGTACTGCTCCTGTATCAAGACATCGCTCGTATATCGAGTCAAAATTTTGTAGAAATTTTTGCTCGTCTTGCGAAACACTCGTAAACTTACTCGTAAAGTTACTCGCAAACCGAGGTTTCATTGTACCTGCCTAATTAATAAAAAATTAAGATTTTTTTCATTCTGATTTTTTGAAAGGACATAGTGAATACTATGGTGCATAAAGAATCGATTCAGTCGTTTATAATAAATAGATCCCATATGTACAGGACATTTATAAATCATTTAGTAACGGGCAGGGGCAGGGTAGGCAGCGGGGGCAGCCTTGTAGGTAGGGGGACGAACGGTGGCCCAGACGTCAAGAATGGCTTGGGGAACGGGGACGGGGGTGGGCAAATGGTCGCCCTTGGGCTGGAATCCGTTTTCGTCAGCAACCCAGGTCAAAGTGATGCGCTGGCCTTCGGGGGTGATGAAATAAGAAGATCCGCGGTTGGTGTTGCCGAGATCCTTGCCGATCAGCTTCTGGACTTGGGCTTCTTCACGGGTCGTCTCGTCAGATCCGGCGTAGCTGTAACATAACAGAGATTAGGTTTTTTTAAAAAAAATCTAAAAAGTGTGTTGTAAAGGTGTGTTATACCTCCATTGGCTGCTTCCGTCTGGGTTGCGAACATCACTTTGGCTCACTATGGTGATTTCAGGCCGCTTAGCGTAAGTTTGGGGAGCTTGAGGATAAGGCAAGCTAGCTGCGGAGGCAGCGGCCAAGAAAGCGGCGATCAAGAAGAATTTCATCGTTGGTTGCTAATTCAGAGGAGGAAACTGAACTGATTCAATTGGAAACGAACATAGCCTTTTTATACCTGCGTTAGAACTGGAGCGCTTCGAGCACTTGACTTTCCAGTTTGCCTTGGGAGAGGATTGCCTTCTCTAATTCATCCTTTCTAGTTCTACGTAAATATACATATCAATGTCACCGAAAAAACAAAAACTGTTTTAAAGGACCGTGCTTCTTCCCTTTCCTTGTAGATGATACCTCACGTTACGGTTCCTATCAATCAAGTAGGTGAAGGTCGCCCAGAAGCAAATATATTGAACAGAGCGTCCTTCTCAAAGATCTGAATAATAAAACCCATTCAGAATTTAGGTTTATAACGTATTTATTTACTGCAACAGTTTCAAAGTGCGGATCTCCAATCATTGGTGATTAAACTCTAACATAAAATCTGTTATAATTGAATACGCATTATTAAAAAATATGGCGGATTTTTTGCCCTTAATTTATAAGTCTTTTGATGTAAAACATTGTTCGTTTTTCTTTATACAGCGAGTTAACATGTATTTTGTGTTACTGTTTTTGATCGTTTTGTATTTCACTGTTCACATATTTAACACTACCTTAGCCTTTAATATCCCTTTATCCCGTAATATCCTTATATAATAATAATAATATAATATAATATAGTAATATCCGTAATATCCTAATATCCTTTTTTATCCCGTCAATTTTTTTTCGATGGGCAATTGCTTTATATAACAAAAGTGCTTAGATTTTTACAATAAATGTGTTGTTACTATTTAGCGATGTACAAATTCTATTGATTTTTAAAATATTGTTAATGTAGTTTTAACGTTTCACTAACTGAACTGCCTTTTCGTTAAATTTCCTAAATTCGTTCATTTGACTAGTAATATAAGACTAGTTCATTTTTATTTCACATTATTATAATTGCTTTAAAAGATATCAGTTTTTAATGATAAATACAAGATTTTTGTCTTTTTTGTAGGTAGAGTTCCCATTTTTTTCC
This sequence comes from Lepidurus apus apus, assembly GCA_022832285.1. Lineage (NCBI taxonomy): Eukaryota > Metazoa > Arthropoda > Branchiopoda > Notostraca > Triopsidae > Lepidurus > Lepidurus apus. The sequence continues at coordinate 5,190 of JAGJRO010001381.1, read as the reverse complement.
TTTACGTTGACAAAACTGGACTAAAACAATATTGTATTAAAAATGCAGCATTTTTTTGCGATTTTTTCTGCAATACGATTGCTCTTATAAATCTTGTGAACACTGACAAATTATTAAAAGGCGTTAATGATGTTCTGGTATGTATTCATAAATTAAGTCCTATATACAATCACTTTGGAAGCATTTTTGTTTAATAACGGGCAGGGGCAGCAGCGGGTTGCGAGTAGGTAGGGGGACGAACGGTGGCCCAGACGTCAAGAATGGCTTGGGGAACAGGGACGGGGGTGGGCAAGTGGTCACCCTTGGGTTGGAATCCGTTTTCATCAGCAACCCAGGTCAAAGTGATGCGCTGGCCTTCGGGGGTGATGAAATAAGAAGATCCGCGGTTGGTGTTGCCGAGATCCTTGCCGATCAGCTTCTGGACTTGGGCCTCTTCACGGGTCGTCTCGTCAGATCCGGCGTAGCTATAGCATAACAGAGATGAAAGTTAAAAATACTACAAAAGATGTATTATAAAGGTGTTATACCTCCATTGGCTGCTGCCATCTGGGTTGCGAACATCAGATTCGCTTACAATGGTAATCCCGGCCTGTTTGGCGTAAGGCAAACTAGCTGCGGAGGCAGCAGCCAAGAAAGCGGCGATCAAGAAGAGTTTCATTTTCAGTTGTACTGGAAGTAGCAGAGGGTGAACCTGAACTGATGTGCTTAGTAATCATATGCTGCTCTTTTATACTTGCGTTGGAATTGGAGCGGACGGAACATTCGAAATAATTTCCAGTTTGCCTCGAGAAAGGTCTAGACTTGCATCATACAGCCTTGTATACTTTCATATTCAACAGCCTTCACGTGGAAAGTATTTGCCTGTGAGAATGGTCACATGCTCACATCCTTTCTTTATGTGAAAGATGCGCCAAGGAAAGTTTCTTGCAGTTTGTGACCTAAGCTGTTACCTTCTCCATTGTTCCTTTTTTTCAGCATTTTCTGGACCCTTTACAAACCTCTCCAGTCCACTATGTGGCTCCTGTCGGGTAACGGACAATACGCACATTAAATGTATGAAAACAAGAATCCCAGAAAGAAGATTAGAAATGCATTGTTTCATGGAAGTTTTAAAAAATGGGCAACTAACAACGTAAATTCTTACACTATTGTAATTCACAAATTGGATTTAAGTTTGTGTCATGCTATATCTTAAGCTTACAGAGTAAAGAAGCCAGAAATGAAGAATTATACGAGTTAATAAACAAAAACAAAACAAAAAATATATCATACCAGCCCATTACAGTGATCACCTTCAGTGACACCTTGTTGAATATTTGCAATCCACTAGCTGTTTTGCTGCCGAATTGAAGAGGAATTAATGCAGAATGTGCATGACAAGAACTACATTTCCTTTCTTTTAAAATCACAACTTTTTGTGAAGTCACTAGTGATTTAAGGTCAGTCAAAAATCTATTCGATAGTAAGGTTGAATAATAACCCTGTCTTTACCGTTAGAGTAGCCGAACCCTTTTTTTAGTGATAATTGCACAGATTTTCGACAATCTAGAAAGAATTAATATTACGCAAGCGAACTTAAGTGGAGACCACTGTAGTACCATCTAAAAGTAAAAACCACTTCAATGACTCTCCAAACAGGACTAAATTATTAGACGTCCACTTATATTTGAAAGTCCATTAAATTCTATAACTTGAATATTTTGAGATGCTGCTATATATTTATCAATAATTTAAAGGTTATATACACAGTATAGAGGTTTACACAGTATGCTAACAGAGCTATCTTCCAATGTTAAGGTTTTCTGACGACCTTCTCGGTCCCCAAGTAATATTCAGGTAAAAGGCCAGAAAATGAAAGGGTACATACGCAAACCTCCCAGTACAGTTCAAAAAAGGTCACGACGGTTTACAAAGCGCAATGCAGGTCGGGCCTTACGGCAGTCCAAAACTCCCTAGAGTACCCGAGAGAAAGGTCACCAGTCCCCCGTTTTGTGAATGTTTTGTTCTCTTCTCGAACCCTTTTTCTAGAAGATTAGGAATGCCTACACAGGGGGTACATGGGCACAGTCTGGGAATCCATCCCCCATATAAGCCTTCGTACCCTCACATCCTCTTGGGACCGAGAGATTTGTCAGAAAACCTTAACATTGGAAGCATACCCCTGTTAGCATACTGTGTAAACCTCTATACTGTGGTTATATACATGATGGCTTGTTTGTCACTGTTTAATAACGGGCAGGGGCAGAGTAAGCTGGGGCAGATTGGGCTGGGGTACGGACGGTGGCCCATACGGCAGCAACTTCAGGGGTGAGTTCAGGGGCAACAGGCAAGTGGTCACCCTTGGGCTGGAATCCGTTCTCGTCAGCAACCCAGGTCAAAGTCAAACGTTCGCCATTAGGGGCAACCCAATAAGAAGATCCGCGGTTGGTGTTGCCGATTTCCTTGTCGATTTGCTTCTGCACTTGGGCTTCATCGCGAGTCGTGCCGTCAGATCCGGCGTAGCTGTAAGCGTAAATAAATTTTAAATTTAAAGATGATCGTAAGGAGAAATCTTACCTCCATTGGCTGCTTCCGTCTGGGTTACGCACGTCACTTTCGCTCGTAATTGTGATTCCGGGCTGTTTGGCATAAGTTTGGGGAGCTTGAGGGTAAGGCAAGCTTGCTGCGGAGGCAGCGGCCAATAAAGCGGCGATCAAGAATAATTTCATTGTTGGAAGTCTTAGGATCAGAGGACGGAACTGAACTGTGAATGTAGGTTGTGTACACTTGGAAAGAATATTTATACCCATGGTTATGAATGCGTTGGTTTACAATACGCCTCAAGAAAAGGCGGTGATGTGTTCCAAGATCCCCTTTCATTTTCACTTTCGATTCTAACGATTTCGGTTGAAACAAAAAAGAAGGTTCATCTTTACGCTTGAGATGGGAAGACATTTTTCTACATTCGCTCTAGTAATGCGAGTGAAGTTGGCCAAGGATCGTGAACGTTCTTTCCGAGAAAAAAAATAAACAGGTTATTTCCTTGGTATTTGTCTTTTTTTTATAACGGAGTACTTTTATTTATATGCAACTGCATTGTATTTTTAACAGGTATTACAAAGAAATAAAAAATTATTTAAAGCAATACTTTTATGAAAATTAACAAAACCAGTACTAGGTAAATGTCTGAAGATTTCTATACTCGGTAAGCGAAATCATTCACGAGATGAATGGGTGTGATATTTCGAACATGTTCTATTTTCGTTATTTGGTGTGTTGGATTGATGGATGATGTTGGTACTTTGCTACGCTTCGAGCACGAAAAGACTTTCATAATGTATGAGACGTCATTTGTTACTCATTCTGGTCTTTTTAATTCTACTTGTAACCTTGTCCTGCTCTTTTCACTTTATGCAATCTCTGTATCTTTCGGATCCAGAGCAGACACGCATGACCAGGTGCGTCGCGAGGGGGGGGAGGGTTGGGGGGGTGCACCCCCCCCCCAATAATTGGCCAAAAATCGATTCGGTAAAATTTGGGTCGCCGTCGGTAAAATTCGGAAAATGAAAATAAAATTTTCAAATGCTACAATAGATAAAGTGAATCTCGTAGAAGCTACTAAAATTAAAGGAAATAACTACGATAATAACTGTTTAAATCTTTAATAGTCGATAGAAAATACTATAATACAGTCGGTAAAATCGTCAACTACAGTCGGTAAAACTAAGGTCTCCACCCCCTCAATGGAAACCCCCTCGGGACGCCCCTGCGCATGACTGATACTGATTGCAGACTAGATGTACGTTAAAGGTCCTAGTGGCAATTGGGAATTTGGAACTCGAAATATACGCATTTTACACTACACGATTAAACTGGAATGAAATAAAGAGAAGACATTTACACTCCGCATTTTGTCTTGTGGCAACTGGCAAGAACAGGATTTTTACGCACTACTACAACTCTTACGAACTATTTATAGGCCGAATTACATTGAAGGGAAAATGATTTTTCTTAAGTTCCTTCCGTGCAGGTTTCAAAATGAAAAAAAGTGTCATAAACAGACCAAGGCTATAGTCGTAGGCTAGAGTAGGCTAGAGTCGCCAAGCATTTTCTTTGCTTTGACCTTTTGTTTGTCAGGGAAAAGGGATTAGCTTCGCTACTAAGGAGCATTTAATTGACTGACCTGCTCTTNTATAGTCGTAGGCTAGAGTAGGCTAGAGTCGCCAAGCATTTTCTTTGCTTTGACCTTTTGTTTGTCAGGGAAAAGGGATTAGCTTCGCTACTAAGGAGCATTTAATTGACTGACCTGCTCTTTAATTAACTGGGGACTAGGAGGGGCTTGTTGAGAACCCTACCTGAGCGTAGAAGTAGGCAAGCAATGTAAAAACTAAAAACCCATCCAAATAGGGGATAAGCGCTGTGATTGGTCAATTTCGAAACTCCATAAGAACGATAAATAAGTTCGTTACTGTACATATGTTCACTTATGTGTGCAGAACCTAGAACTTACATTTTGTATACAAGGGTGGTCCCCAGGCCCGTACCCAGGATTTTGGTTTGGGGGCGGTTTCAAATCAGGGCCTTACCCAGAATTTTGGTTCGGGGGGAAAAAACATTTCGGGGGGGGGGTTTAAGGCCACGGTGTACTCCAACCTCTTATGGCGCTATAGCATGGCAAACTTTGATTTGAAAAATCTCATTCTGTGTGCATTGTAATGAAATCAAATTTTGACGTAATGCGTGTGAGGTATAAATCTAGGGAATGATGGTCGTACTTTTTTTTAAATCTGTACATTTTTTAATCTGTGTTCAAAGTTCTGAAAATCTTAAATAAATAATATATCAAAATAATGCGACCANCTTAGATCATATATACTATAGATAGGGCACGGCTATGTGGACGGCTGTGACCGACTTAACTCAAACTCAGCCGCCATGACTGTGGCCAAATCTAGCGCGCTTTTTGAATCTTTGCTAGGGAGACTTGCATGCCACACAATTCCTGTTATGTTATAAGCTAATTGGTAGTATAAACCCATTTGACAAAAGGATATAAGACTGCATAGTTTTACTGACCTTTAAATTGTATTGTTTTAGTTAGTTTTGTCTTGATTCCCTGAATTTTAATTTTTTGAACGTGCTCTTTACAGTGGGTGTAATAACGTACTGTACCTTAACATAACATGCAAGAACTAGTTTTACTAGACTTAA
>JAGJRO010000733.1:0-15765 GCA_022832285.1 Lepidurus apus apus | reverse complement strand
TACCGACCAATGGAGTAGACCTACGTAGCGTCGATGGAAGTTTGGTGCGTCCCTTGGGGATGGTGCAGCTTAGGGTTAAATTTCAAAACACAGAATATATATATATATATATTTACTCTAAGAACACAGTTGAACGGAAGGTGGTTTTTGAACTGCGCGCCAAGCCATCCCGTTGAGCTGTTCACGCTAAAACGCCCGTTCAGCTGAACCCCGTCCACGCGAAAATGCCAGTTTAGCTAACTGGTGAACGCAGTTCGTCAGTTCCGTTCACAATAAAACGCAACCCTAGAGGTTTTCACACGCAAGTAATTGTCGCGTCTCGGGAGGTTTTCCTTCATTTTCAACCAGTACATGCTGTCACCTAGCGAAGTCATCCTTTACTAAAAAAATGCGTTTCGGGAGCAAGGGAAGGGTATGGAGTTCGAGTACTACGCTCATGAGAGGGGAATGGGGGTCCCTTTACTAGAAAAAGACGCGTTTCGGGAGCAAGGGACGGGAATGGAGAGGAAGATGTATGCTTTTGAGGGAAAGGGGAGTCCTAACTTAATTTAACCTAACCTTACTTAACCTAACTTAACCTAACCTAACTTAACCTAACTTAACTCAACCGAGACGTGGAAACGTTGCTCGTTATGGAGCAGTTGAGATACAACTGCATAGCCCCCTATCGGGAGCTACTTAGAAGCTCGTTGCAAAACCTTCTCCCGAAACGCGACAATTAGTAGCAGCTGAGGTTTTGTGGAGGTTTTGGCAACGCAGCTAAAGGTTTCCAATTTGAAAAAGTGGAAGCACTGAACACGACAGTCACGTGTCCGTTCGTTGTTTACTTGAAATGAAAATGCACATGAAAGTGGTTGTGGGCTTCTCTTTTCTAATTTTGATGATTAGTTCTGTTTTAGGAAAAAAGAAAGACCATACAGAAAAGCCAGATTGGGCGAAGAAAGATATCCGTGACTATAATGATGCGGATTTGGAAAGATTGCTTGAACAATGGGATGTAAGTACTGCAAATGGAGCTTATTAGAGGAATTTCTAGTTAAAAAGTTAAGTAATTTTGTGCCTTTCGTTTCCAGGAGGACGAAGAACCTCTGCCTGAAGATGAGCTGCCAGAACATTTGCGTCAGCCTAAACCAATAGATTTTTCCGAGGTGGATATGTCGAATCCAGAGAATGTTTTAAAACTCTCCAAGAAAGGGAAAACGCTAATGACATTTGTGACGGTTTCGGGCAAACCTACTAGGCAAGAGACGGAAGACTTGACAAAGCTTTGGCAGAGTGCCCTATGGAATAGTCATATTCAGGCCGAAAGGTAGCAATATTGCTTATGGCTAAAATTATACAAGAATGTATTGAAATATAAGTCTTATTTCGACAGGTTTTTGGTGGATGATAATAGAGCCATTTTCATGTTTAAAGATGGCTCTCAGGCTTGGGAAGCTAGAGATTTCCTTATAGACCAAGAACGCTGTGCCGAGGTTAGCATTGAGAATAAATCTTACCCTGGGAAAAAGTTAAAGAAAAGTGAAACGAGAAAGTCAAAGAAAAAGACCAAACAAGAATTGTGAAGTGTGGTTCTAAACCTATAAAATTGGTTTATTTATGGATCACTGATTACATAAAAATTTTTCGTATGCTTTAACTGTTAATATTGTTATTTCAAGTATAATTCATATTTCAGTGTTCTTCTGTGGCTTTTGGGACCTCAACATTAGAATAAGACTAGCAAGAGCAGTAGGGCTCATGCCATTCTCGCACAGCTTGAGACAAATTGCCAGCGTTTCATTATCCAATCCGGTTTCCAGCAAATCCGATAAAGATTTCAAAATCCTGAAGCTTTCTCGCATGTTAAGCGTTGCTACTGGGTTGTTGCTAGTCATTCTAAAACATAAACACGTTAAAAAGTGTGAAATCAAAGCTAATAAAATTACCTGCAACTGGCTAACTCCGTTTCTAATTCTAAAGGTCCGTTTGTAATGATCTTCCATTCCAATTCCCAAACAAGACGACAGTAATAACCAGTGTTCTGGAACGGGCGTCGTTTTCGGAACGCCGTTCATTCCGTTCCTCTGGCGAGCTCTCACCGTTCCGATATAAAAATCGATTACAATACCGAAAAAAAATAATAATCGATTCCTAATAGTTAGCATTTATCACAAAGAACCGAGAAATTTAAAATAAGAATAAAAACCGAATTATTTTTACTATTATCTATCTAAAATGATAAATAACTGAAAGTAACTGTTAAATAAAATATCACTAAGAGATACTGTGTAGCTAAAATTAATTAAGAATAATAAAACACCTAGTTAGACAGGTCTAAACATCTGAAAAACTTAAGTATGGGTAGTTTTCAGCCGACGGTTGATTTGTCTTTCACTAGGCCTCCGCTAAGTTCAATTTTTCAGTTTCACTCTACGGCCAATAGACGGCTTGGGTCGGAACGGAAGGAACGGGCCAAAACACCGTTCCGTTCCGGCCTATTTTCGAGAACGCTTCAAACGATTTTGGGTCCGTTCCGGCCTATTTTCGAGAACGCTTCAAACGATTTTGGGTCCGTTCCGAAACACTGGTCTACACTTCATTGTAAACAAAGCTTCTCATGTAAAACTTCGAAGATAAATATTTCAATAAGTTGTAAAAATACTGCCAAGGTAATCATGCCAAATTAAAGATAATTAATGCAATAAACTGTTTTGTTAATTTCACTTGCAAAAACCATGTAGGTGTGGATAACTTTAGTGTCAAATATTGCTACCCGAGTTCGAACTCGGGTAGAGGCTGTACTTGGAGGGAAGGCGACATAGGGCCGCCTCGACAATAGGACTACGGAGCCCCCGACAAAAGGCCTACGAGCCCCGACAAAAGGCCTACGAGCCCCGACAATAGGCCTACGCGCCCCGACAATAGGCCTACGGTTCTAGAATCCTTCAAGGGACCAATNGCCTACGAGCCCCGACAATAGGCCTACGCGCCCCGACAATAGGCCTACGGTTCTAGAATCCTTCAAGGGACCAATAGTATTTCGAGTCCAAAAAAGTCTCTTCTCATTGGATGGATAGGTTAGGACTAGGTTAAGTTAGGTTAGGTTAAGGGTTTGTAGTCCTTAAGTCGTGGTCTTTTAATCTTGTTGGCTCTTAACTAATGAGAAGAGACTTTTTTGGACTCGAAATGCTATTGGTCCCTTGAAGGATTCTAGAACCGTAGGCCTGTTGTCGGGGCGCGTAGGCCTATTGTCGGGGCTCGTAGGCTTATTGTCGGGGCGCGTAGGCCTTTTGTCGGGGCTCGTAGGCCTTGTCGTAGGCCTTTTGTCGGGGGCTCCGTAGTCCTATTGTCGAGTCGGCCCTATGTCTACGTGCCAAGCTAGCATGACCCTTTCTAAAAGCAGCGACTCGCATAAAAGCGGGTTGAGGCATGTTGTTGGAGGTATCCTAAAAGCAGCAAACCGCATAAGCGGGTTTAGCCATGTTGTAGGAGGCGTCTAAAAGCAGTAGACGCATAAGCGTCCTAACTTAAAGGGGGAGTCAGGTGCAAAAAAAAATATGTTATAGAGGAGACCAAAAGAAATGTTCTGGCTGAAGAACCCCTATGTCAATTATGTATATTAACCGAGTAATTAATTATTTAGCGGTTTAAGCTCCGCCCCTTTCCCCACTTTTCAAACTTTCCTATCCTTATAACATTGGGGGACAGTTGGCCGGGGGCCTAGCGACTTTGCCTATGAGCGCATTCAAAATCGATCCCAGATCTCATAGGGACCGTACCGTTACCTTTCTTTTGAATGCTCAAACACGTCTGTAGGTGCTTTGGTTAATTTACAAGCTCAATTTCTTTCGGTTTCAGACACCTCAACTGTTCCATTAGAGTAGTTTGATTCCGTCCTAGATATTTGGTATGTGAATTATTAACATAAGATTTGCAAGTGCTATTTTTATACGTGAAATCGTCAAAGTCATCGAGGAATTATATATGGCCTCGAAAAAAATCAATTTTTTCTTTTTGGTAGCAGAACTTCCACTAGGCTGGTTTTTAAATTCTTGCTTGCAACGGTTATAGGAGCGTCTTAAGTTTTTCCACGATGAGGGAAACATTTGAACAGATAGCTTTAACATAAATAAAATTACCTGGTGTCACACTAAGCATTTCACTGATTTCTTTCCAGCAGTTTTGTTTCACGTTAGTATTCTTATAATCTTTGTTGCTGCAAGCATAAATTGCTGGATACTCGCGCACATAACCAATAATTGAAAACTTCTCTTCATCCGTCAGCTTTTTTTCGACCTTCTTGTACATTTTTCTTGGCCTAAGATATTGCAAGGGTTTCTTTGTAAAACTGTTGGACTGACAGTGACAACAGGAAATTTATACACGAGTAAAAGTAGCAAATCTTAGTTTAATCGCTAATATAGAAAGCGGATATTCAAAAGTAAGCGGAGAGAGGCTCTGGAAAGGAACAAGGATCTGAAATTAGAGAAAATATGACCAATTTATACTTCTCTAAAATATTCCCTACAATTAGAGAATTATTTTAGGTGTTTTCACGTGAAACCACCGTTATACTAAAAGTTTTCATCACGCCTAGGTCCTTTGCACAGTAATAAAATAAAAGGGCCAAGATAAAGATTTCAGATATCTGTAATGCATAAAATCTTCGTCTACAGTGAAAACAAGACCGTATCGAAAAAACTCGGCAATTATGTTCAATTTGGAGCAAGATAGTGAGAAATAATGAGCATACAATGACATGAAAGACAAACTAGTTTGTCTTCCGTCTTTCGCCGATCGCGAGACGAGAATTAAACCAAGAGTTGACCAGTCGGTGTGTCCACGGAGACGAAAGACAACTTTTACTCAGTGATGTGAACACCTCGTCTCTCTGTCCTCGGTTCCCTAGTTCACCAGAAAAACACCCCGCGGCTAAGAAAGGTGGGGCTTCGCTCGTCTTTGTCTCCCGTCTCTCGTCTTTTGCCGTAGATGTGTACTTAGCTTTAGGGACAGGAAATTTGACTCTAAGCAACGTTACTTCGACCTGAAAGAGACGATACTTTGAGCGTAGAAATTTGACGTTTATGCAACGTAAAGGTGTTATCCAATTGACAAGCCACCTTGACGTTGCAAAGTGACGTTAATTTCAGACATCGGCGACGTTAATTCTACCATTTTTCGACCATAGTGTGCTACTTGGGATATGATCCAGGGAAAATGCTTGAAAAACTGATCCTAAACACGTGCGGGTGTAAACAACAACCTGACTTATGTTGGGACTTTCACCCGTCCCGATCCTGGTGGCCCAGGCGGGAACAATAATATGGAATCTGCCCTACACACAATAAATTGGCATCTGGCATAGTCTAAAAAGTTCGTACATTTTTAAGTTTCCTTAACAACCGGACAGCCATACGCGTGGCATTATTCGGGCTGTCCGGAACAGTATCAATTTGGGAGACGACACTTTGATGCCCGTATGTTCTCTGGAGGACACGGTATGGTACAGTACTCGAAAGAAGTATCGACACAATGGCAGTGAAAGGCTAACCAATGGGGTTGCGATGCGAATATCGTTTTACTTCAGAGTTTCCTACAAGCGTAACGGTGAAGGGGCTTTCGACGTCAAGCAAACTTTGCGAGCCCATTGCCCAGATTTCTCCCATAACGTCTTCACTAATTTCGAGTACTGTACAGTACAGTACTTTTTTAATGGAATGTGGCATCGATTCTGAAAGTTTGCACTGAAACAAATTTGTCGTAAAGTGATCAAATTTGGAAAGAATTTGGCTCCAGTGCGCTTAAACCTATAGAGCAAGAGGAACGTATTCAGTGAAGCTTTCACTGAATACGGGGTACGTATTCACTTACACATAGCCACTAGATGGTTCATAACCATGCGGTCTGTCTCATTCAGAGTTATCCGTTAGGCTAGCCTGACCCCTTCTGTTTACATTGAGTAGCAGCCATGATAGCAGCAAAAACGCATGTCAGCCATGTCGGAGGAGGTGGTTAGCGATCCGCAGCAATAGAGCGTTATGTTGCTCGTTATATTATCCTGACCGTGTGTTGTTTACGTTCTCGGATTTTTCAGTAAACCGCACACACACGCAGCGGTAACACGTGACCTATCTTTTTCCCAGGCTTTGCCGCGGTTTACGCCGCAGGGTGCTTATAACCATAAGAATAACCTAACTTATATAACCTAACCTAAAATGCCCCGCCTGAGCAAAATAATAGCGAATTCAGCTGGGAACCTGGTGCAGCACTGAGTGCCACAGATTCACTGTTGCAACCAGTGCTTTGGATCTTCCCAAAAAGATCCCGATCCGATCATTTGATCGGATCGGATCGTCGGTATGTCGTAAAGAGCGTGGATCGTATCTTTTTTTTTAGGGAAATTTACCGATCAATTGAGGCCATCTAGTGGCCGCTGCTACTAACAACAGTGTAACTATTTTTACTTTTTTCAGTATACATTTCAAATAGCAAACTTTACAATTTAGTTAAGGTATATTTAGCGTTATATTAGTTACATAGATATTGTCGTTTTTTTGTTTTTTTAAAAAGGATCGGATCTTTGATCGGATCGGATCTGATCGAGATTTTTCCCGATCCGGATCTAAATTTTCCGAAAATTTGCAGGATCGGATCTGATCGGCAAAAAATGCGAATGATCGGTAAGGATCTAAGATCCGGCGAAAAAAAAGATCCAAAGCACTGGTTGCAACCAGTGTTGTGTAATTTTTCAAAAAATGAATATTATTACATTACAATTACTTTTTATTTAAAATTTACTATTACATGACAATTACACTTGACTAACGAAAATAATCGTTTATTACAATTACATTTGTAAAGTAATGCATTACTTTGCCATTACTTTCTTTTCCTCTACTTTTCACTCTACTTTCACTACTTTTCCTCTAAGAGACCAAAGTAATTGTAATTGTAACGTTATTTGGCCTTTTTAAATTTACTAGTAAATTACATTACATTTCAACTGAGCGAAAAATGTAACGAGTACATTACAGTTGCTTTAAGAAAAGTAATTGGCATTACAAATTACCATTACTTGTAATAATTACACAACACTGGTTGCAACACAGAATTTTGTGGCACAACACAGAATTTTGTTGCACTCAGTGTCGGAAAGTGCCGCACCAGGTTCCCAGCTGAATACGCTATAAGACTGTGGTATGGTTTGCTGCGGATCTGAAGCACCTCCTCCAACATGGCTGAAGTCCGATGTGCGCGCTTTGCTGCTTTTAATGTAAACAAGAAAGGGTCCGGCTAGCCAGTGTTTTTAAGAGTTGTCTTCTTGATGCGTTGTGAATTCATGTTTAAAACAAAGCATTTATATTAGAAAAAGCTCAACCGGTGAAGTGACATCGTGGGTAAAGGTGAGGAAAATACCAGCACGATGGACACAGCCTCAGATAAGATAACCTCGGAAGCTGCTGCTGGAAGTAGGCAACTATACTTTACAAAAGGTTTAAAGGGTACTAGGTATTAAGTACCGATGTCTCGTTCATTATAGCTTCCCAAAACAGCATTGCTAATACCTTCCATGCAATTAACGTCCATGCTGCTGCCACTGTTTTCATTGGTAGCAACGCTGACACTGTAAACCAGGATGGAAGCTCTTTGCAAAAACGATCACAACCAGTGGACATCGATAAGTTAGAAGTAAAGATTTGAATTCATTGAAATAGCAATGTTAACAGCTGTACGCGTTTGTGTTTGTAGTGCAAAAGGTTGAAAGAGTACTATTCGACTGCCTTATTATGCAAAGTATCACCACTGCCATGGTACCCCGAGTACACTTGGGACATCGACGAAGTCTACACGGAACTAGCCTTAGAAAACTCAGCGACGTCCAAGTTCGGCGTGGAAGATCTTTTCAAACATGCGCGCGTAAGTGTACTGTTAAACGTTAATTCTCTAAGAACTCAGCTAGTACACTAAATTTCCACTTTAGAAACATTTTCAGAAAGGTGGTAGCTACCGCGTTCTGATCGAAGGAGACGCCGGCTATGGAAAGTCAACCTTGATGCTTAAGATCGCTTCTGATTGGTCTAAAGGAGACTCAAAAGATCGCACGAATTACACGAGTCCTTTTAGTCTACTGCTTCTAGTAAAATTAGGCTGCGTTGATAAAGATGTAAGTCCCCTTAAACACACACGTACCATGAAGGCTCTACTTATTCTAACATTTAAACCAGGGAGGTATCTTGAGTTCCATGGAAAAACTCTGCAAGATTATAAAGACGATGGACACGCTGCTAAAAGATATATTAGAGAGTGAAGAAGCAAACAAGGTTCTGGTTCTGCTTGACGGGTACGATGAGGCCAATGCTAACACCAAGGAAGAGGTTGATCGGATTATGAAGAAAGATGACATGATGGAGTGCCACGTCGTGCTCACATCGAGATGCGGACATGTACCCGATGATGTCAAAGGTACCGCCCTGCGTGTAACAGTGAAAGGCTTTGGACGAAGACAAGTGGCAGTGGCAGTTTGCAAGTTCTTCATCAAGGCAGGTCACTTAACCAAAGCCGATGTTATAAGTTGTACCGTACTTAGTATCGATGATTTTAAAAATGTTCAAGACATTTCCGAACTACTGCCTGAAAAGGAACGACTCGGTCTGAAGCAATTCATACGATTCATACGGAAGGTAGAAGACGAGAGTCCTTACATGGAACTAGCTCAGTGTCCACTCCTTTGCGTCATGATGTGTTGTTTAGTCAGCGATTGCCCGAATGGTAAACTACCATCAACTATTTCGGGTCTTTACTTTGCCATGATCAACCGTAACCTCTGCCGCGCAGCCAGAAAGAAACCCAGAACTGCTGGAGAAGTCGAAAAACAATGGAACTGGGACGTCCTCGGCAGTCGGATCCGCCAAGGCCACGAAAGCTACCTCCAAGACTTTGGTCGTCTTTGCATCAACGGTCTGAAAACTAAAAGCATGACCTTGTTTGACATAACGGGAAACGAAGAAGAGGCTAAAACTACCGACGTTACTCCACTTATCGAGGCAGGAGTGCTGGTCCAAGATTTCACTGAGTTCAACCCCAAAGAGAAAATTCCTCGTTACCAAGTTCCTCATCGAACCACCGCAGAATTTCTAGCCGCCTACTATCTTATTAGTAGAGAAACCGACCAGAATCTTTTGCAACAGAACTTACTTGACCTGTTTCGGCTAGACGCCAGCTTCCGTGAAGTTGCGGTTTCCCTGATAGAAATGGGAAAGCCGAGGTGTTTAGTCGACGCTTTCTGTGTCATTAAGTTTCCTTCAAAATGTCTTAGCTATAACTTTATGAAAAGTTATTTCATCCAGCATGGTGCCGCTGATACATGGTCCGAATTTAAAGATGCTCTGCCGAACGAGCTGTCCATCGGTTCTAAAAACTGGTCAGGGAGCGAAGAGCAAGTCATGGTTAGTTCAGCTGAGCCTAGCCTAACTCTGCTTCAACTGTGTAAAGAGTTCGGTAAGAAGAACATTGGAGAAACAAACGCATTCCATTCACTCTCAAAGGATTGCCGCGTTTCCCTTAATGTGAAATGGATTGGGCCACAAAAATTTTCAGATCATTTGCCGACGTTGAAGACGTTGGTGAAGTCTGGTGTTTTTTTTAATAGCGTGGAATTTGACACGACAGAATTTGCGTTATGTTACTCGTTTGACTATCCAGTATTAAGGTTCGTATTTTCGCGCCACCAGCGGAGCTTTCTGAGCTAGGCTAATGTTTATTTACCATCAGTACGTGGTCTGCACGTCGTCGTCAAGAGATTGAAATATTGGTGGTACACAGCACAAAGAACTTTGCCAATTAGAATCATCATCTCTTTCCATACTAACAGAAGCAAAAAAAGAAAACAAGTACACTTGCAAATAAAAAAACACCTTCACGTGAAGACCACGCACAGATGGTAAATACATTAGCCTAGCTTAGAAAGCTCCGCTGGTGGCGCCCCATAAGCGGTGAAAGTACGAACCTTAATTTGGCATAGGCCCTATAGCCATCAAGAATTAGCTCGCAGTCTTCAGGAGCTTCTTAAGGCTGATTCCTGTCCTGTTCATTTGAGCTTTACAAACGCTAAAGAAGGTATGTTAAATTAACTGGATTGTAAAAGCTGTTTTGGCTATTTTAATATTTAGATTTACTACTGGCCCTGACCGAGGCCATGCAAGAGGTTCCTGAAGCTTGCCGTCTCAAGAGTTTCCAGTTCTTCGCAGAATGTCGTAAGTACGAGGGAGCGCTGTAGTTATTTGATCGCAGACGTTGATGTGATGTAATGTGGACGTCTCCAAGGTGATGCAGTAACACACTACAACTTACTCTTTGAATTCTTATTGCAGGGAATTATGATAAATCAGTACTATCGAAAGTGTTGGCTGAGAAGTGGTTGTCTCACTTGCAACACCTGGGCTTGGGGTATAAGAACAATGGCCACGTAATCAGAACTATTAACTAACGAGGTTTTTCTATTTACTGTAGCTCGGGCTATAGGTTTAACCCAATATTTAAACGACTTACGGAGCCTGAATGCAGTCTCACTTCGCTGCACCTCAGAGACGGTGGCGGCCTACTCCTTGCAGACCTGATGATGCTCGCCAGTAAACTTGAAACGCTAAAGCTTGAACGAACATCTTTATATTTCGACGTGAGTGAGAAAATTTTTACAATCTCACTTCACCGAAAACTTTTATGTCCTCGCGCCATCACCATTTTCATTAATAATTAATCACAATTCACCCTTGTTTATACGAAGCAATTCCTTTTTACTCGTATTACAGGTTACCGGAATGAGCAAGTACGCGGTAAAGGAAAAATGCTCTCTGAAAAGTCTTCATCTTACGGGTGTTACATTGAAGCTTAATGGAATGCTTCCATCAGCTGAAGAGAACGAAGAGCTTTGCTTTGAGAAATGTGGCACTAAACCTGGAGGAATTGACCATCGATGACTGCACCTTTCCAGTCAGACTGTTCAGTTGGTTGAACCTATCCATGCCTAATCTGCGGACCGTCACAATCGGCAAAATCGAGAGGAGGACGCCAAACAATGGCGAGGAGTTCTATGCCGACCAGTTGTTGGAGGCCTTAACCCGAAGCAGTGGAGGCAGTATTGAAGATCTGACATTACTAACAGCGTTTTGGAACAATGCCGAAGTACTGATGCTGCATCCGATCCGAGAAGCCCTTCAACGCTGTCCGAGGATGAAGAGAGTCAAACTGGATATTCGCGGAGTATTGCATTCAAAAGAGATTTCTATAGGTCCTGATCCTTCAACTTCGTTATCCTCCACTGATGTGGAAGCTTTGAAAAGCGCTAATATGCACTTGGCTCTGCTCAAAATAGTTTTAAGTGTTCCTAAGCTTCAAACTTTCACTTCTGAGTATTTATTTCAGAACTGGAAAGAAATTGGTACATTCCATGCTATTGCAGACAAGGCTGAAAAATGGCCAGGAAAAACAAAAGACAATGAATGTAATATTTCGTTAACGCTGCATGGCTTATCTAATGAGAATGCATGTGATGCTATGCATGTGTTCAGAGAACGAGAACTAAAATACCGCCTTAGCTACGTAAAAAAAAATGTGTACGAGCTTTGGTTCCCTCAAAAGTTTCCAGAAACCTGATTACAAAGTTGTGTTATAAAGTTAGAATCTTGGTTGCAAAGATTATATAGGCTAGTTAGGCTAATAATAAATTGTATCTGTCCGAACTTGTAGCGTTACTCCGCCTTCCTTGACGTTACTCAACAATGAAAAATAAACAAACATATAAATAATTAAATAAAGAAGAGGCACCATTATATTTTTTGAATGCTCAAACAAGTCTGAGTGTGCTTTGGTTCATTTACGTGCTTACTCACAGAAAAATGACTTTTCCTTCGCGCCGTGATTTTCGGGCTTCGCTGTAGTGTACGCCATGGACCTCAGCCGCACAGTCCGAACAGCATCGTGCGGTCCCATTGCCCGCGGATGCTTGCTAAGCCGAACCGAAACTTGCCCAAAAGCTGTGAGGCGCAGGTCTTGACCGGCAAGACGGAAAGCTACGGCCATTGGGCGATGGCTTTTTTTTTTTTTTTTTTTTTTTTTTTTAAGCAAAGAGCAGGTTAGGTTAACGAAGGTTAGGGAGCTCGGAGTTTTGGGTGGAAGGATGGTTACTGGGTTAAAGAAACTACAAAGTACAGTTACAAAGCCCAAACGAGGGTTACAAATTACGGATATAAAGGTTACAAAGGTACAACATTATAACTGACTAGTCAGAGTATACGAGGTTACAATCAAGTTGCGAAGCCCTTGGATTCCCTGCGTAAGTTGAATATGAAGTCTCCCGTATAACTTATACAACAAGGGGAAATGGAGAAGCAACCTTACGCAAAAAGGACACGGGATTATTTTCAAAACTTAATAACAGTAATGTAGTTAAGGTTTAATATGGAGATAAGACATTTTTTTATTTTTGTTTTCACTAATTTGAAAAATGCCAAATAACTTTCCGTCTACGCGAATAAAAGCCAAATTGCGAACTTGTCGTCTCTTACGCAATAATTGACCATTATTAAGTGTACCTTCTAAGAAAAGGTTCAAGCAAATTGGAAATGTGGTTATAAAGTAATCCTGCTTGCTCTTTTCATGCGCAAAAGCAGTGCGCGTTCATATAGACCCACATGAAACACTGCGCGCCACCTGGCGATAGCGTGGATGGGACAAGCTAAGCTAAATACGGGAGCTTAAATGTAATACTCGTAAGAAATAATTGACGACGGAAAAAGTGGGAAAAGAGGATGCCAAATGCTACAAAGCCAGAATTTCCTTTGGTCACCCACATATCCTTCCCTTCAACGGCCGCAGTAACCACATTTTGTAATTTAGTTTTCCATCTAAAAATCACTGCGCTTATTACTAACAGTTACAGCCAAGAATACTGCAATACAAATTTTTACACATTTAAATGTTTGGACTATGAAGAACGCCTGCATAAGCGAAAGCACTCGTTATACAGTGGGTGATCGGTTAACGAACAGTTCGGACAACGAACAAATCGGATAACACCATTTTTATGCGCATTTTTACGTTCGGATAAGGAACACCTCACAGAACCAACAGGTTTTCCTGTTAAAAAGCCCCCCCTGAGGTCAGAAATTACACTTTTATGTCATATTGTTGCAAAATGTTCTCGGAAAAGAGTGACAAATAGGTGTCATTCGAGTTCAAAATTGGTAGTTGGATTGGAAATGAATTAATTTAGGTTAGCTTCGATTAGGTTAGGTCAGGTTAACGATTTTCTTCGACTTTTGCTTATGAGAATCGTTAAAACTTGTATTTTCTTTCATTCCATTAGCTAAAAAAAATTAATTGTTCGAAAACCATCACGTCACACAAGTGTCATTGTTGACAACGGGATACATTACACCGGTTTGTCACTCAATCCGGAGAACGTGTTGCACAGAGCAAACACAAGAAGAACCGACGCTGTTTGTAAGATTTGTCAACACGTTCTCCGGATTATTGTTATTACATATTGTATTATTGCATTATTACATATAGTTTGTATTATTACGCATTGTATTATTGTTATTACATATTGTAGCGTGCGGTTCGATTCTGCACCTGGGATTAAATAAAGCACGTTCTTATTGTCTGTTTCAATTATGTATCCTTCGCAAAATTCTTCGATTCGACTCTACACTGCCACATCACTCGCCTTCTATCCTAAATCACCCGCGCTCACCCCGTCTCTCTCACTCTGTACCTTGGCTCTCACACTCCGCGTCCTCTCACGTCCGTTCTCTCTCCTTCCAACTCTACGACTCTCTCTCTCCTCCCACTAGCCCGCTTCCGTGTTTCGCTCGTCTCGCGAACCGCTACAATATAAATAAATGGAGTAAGAATTTATTAAATTTTTTATTTATTTTTTTGGGTCTCCAGAACGAATTAATCAAATTCCCATTTACATAGACTAGGTAAATCGGTTCACGAACAATTCGGTTAACGAACATCTCTTTGGAACGGATTATGTTCGTTAACCAATCACCCATTGTACTGATTTTAGCGTGTGGTAATATATACCCGTTTTTAGTACCCTTTTCAACACGAAGCGCTTTCAAAAAGTTGGCATGTCAAAGCAGTAAAAGTCCCTTTCCATCAGCTACTGCGTGACAAATTTGGCAAAATATAAAAAATTAATTCTAACACGCATCGCAATCAACTGCCACAATGAATAGGAAGAAAAAAGAAAAAAATACTGAGCATACAAGTTAAAAAAAAAAAAGAAAAAGGGCGGAAAACTACTAGAATTTCAGAAATCAAGCTCGTTGCCGTTTCTGTACAAGTTTCCACTAGATTCCATATAATTGTTTAAGTATCATTAGTACAATTACAGATACATGATTCAATTGGCGAGAATATCTGATAAGAAGAACATTAGTTATAGTTGGGGGGGGGGGAGTAATTATTATGTTTTTTGCAAAGTTCTTAAGGCTGACATTATAAAAGCCACGACTATTGGGAAAAGACTTTGATCAGTCAAAAAAGTCTGTGGGTTAAAATGTGCGTTAGTTTGAATTTTGCCAGTTCACGTAATAAATAGGCTCTATGTCTGTTTAAAAGTCAACATCGGAAAGAAATGTGTGTCAAGTCTTGTGTTGAGATATTGTTGCAAGGGCATGTTGTATCAGTTGTCTTCTTAATACGATATAAAAAAGCTTTTGTAGGAAAATGTGTGGTCCTCAGTTTGACTAAAGTAGAAATGGTACTTCTGTCTCGTTGAATCATACATAGTGCTTTGGTAGATGGCATTATTTCCAAGTCTCGTAGAGGGCTATGTGAAGCAGTCTGTTCCGTTAAACACCGTAAAATAAAACTAAAACCCACAAGGTATTGGGGTTAACTTATATTTGTCTCACTGGTCCGAGATCCAGATAAAAAAAGTCACCTCAATCCACAAGTCAACGCTCTTTTATGCTCGGCCAAACGTGGCCTTAGGTCAAAAAGGAAAAGAAATAGAAAAATACAAACAGTTCAGGACAAAACTCAAAGCCAGGAGAAATAGATATAAGAATTGACCAGGGTACTAGTATCACAACACAGTCAATTTCTCGATCCATTTATGCATAATAAGTTCTTTAATAGCTTTGTTTGGTTTTTATCCCATATGGTAAAGGGTTATTCATTTTTAGTAATCTTAACCGATATGTACAGGTTGCATATCTTTTGTGTTTTGGTTCTAATATATCGATTTCTTACAATGAATTGTTGTATGAAAATTTGAGGATTCGACCGTGAGCCAATAACAACTCAAGGGGAGGAATATCAGCTTCTACTTCAAGTGACGATGTGGGTGTTGTGCTAAGTGCGCCTGTAAGTATAGTAAAAGGCTTTTTCTGTGTAATGTACGGATAGGAGATAAATTAGCTAGGTTAACGTTAGACTAGGCTGTCAAACCATAGAAAAGTTTTGAATATAAGGGACTAAGTATGAGAGTTCTGATTTTATTGATTGAGATCTTTGGTAAGAATTTGATTAGTCTGTTTAGTCAGTTTAGGACGTAAACTTCCCTGTGTTGCTAGATGAATAGCTTGTTTAGTCCAATTCAGCTTGGAATCGTACTTCAGACCGAGATACCGTACTTCTTGTTTCGGGGAAATTAAATGTTCTCCCCATAGTAAGTGTAATATAGTCAGGTCAGCTTGACTAATCACCTGATGTGTACCTTTACTTTGCCTTGTGACCCCATGTAATTAACCTATCTATCCCTGACCC
>JAGJRO010000731.1:0-15778 GCA_022832285.1 Lepidurus apus apus | reverse complement strand
CCCCCCCCCCGAACCAAAATCCTGGATACGGCCCTGTCCACGTGTACCGTAACGAAACTAGAGTAGTGACTGCTACATAGACTTTGCATTGACCAATGCTTTTACGTCGTATTGACCAATCCTGTCATTTCCAGCCTACTTCTACGCGTAGGGGAGGGGTAAATCCCTTTTAAACTCCCCAGTCAAGTAAATAAGCAAGTTATTCAATTGAATGACCAGTTCCTTTAATTGACTGGGAAAATTAGAAGGGAGATCATGTTGCGAACACTACCTAAGCGTAGGAGTAGGCTTCCAAGGCGCAGTGCTAGTTGTGTACTAGACGCGTGGTTATATAAAAATGGCAACGAACAAGAAAAGAGTTGATTTAAATGTAAAAGAGAAGCTGCGGCTCATTGAAACTTATGCCAAATTAAATTTAAAAGATTTGCCACCAAGGGAAGCAGCCGTTAAGTTAGGAATTCCTCAATCATCTCTACCAAATTGTTGAAAAATCGTTACGAAATAAACAACAGTGGGTTTACTGAATCCAAAAAAAGGAAAGGCGTTGGAAAGTGTCAAAAAGTAGACGATGCTTTGTTTCTTTGGTTTAAATAAGCCAGTTCGTTTCACGAGGCCAATTAATCGTATAACATTCTATTTCATATTTCCGGTTAGAATCTTCGCTTAATAGAATCCATATTCACTTGGCAAACGTGATCACAATAAGCGGCATCTACTGTACTCAGGCCCGTACCCAGGGGGGGGGGGTTCGGGGGGTCTAAACCCCCATCGAAAGTTTCCGCAAATGAAAAATATACGTTTTTCTAGCATATGGTACTTGAGAAGTTTATTTCAAATTGAGCTTTGGTTTTGTTTGACCGTTTTGAAGCTCGAACAACGCGATAACTTTTCTCCTTTTTCGTATTCCCCTTTCCTTACCGGAAAGATGGTATACGACAAAAATAGGATTTCAAGTTTTCGGGTTAAAACCCCCCGAAAAAAATCCTGGGTACGGGCCTGGTAACAACGCAAAGTTATTGCAACTTAATAACAAAGCAACAATTTCTTATTATAGTAGTTCATTTGAAGTGAATGTCAGTGTAACTCGTTTTTATATTCACACGTGGGGAAGCTTTTTTAGGGAATTCGAACCTAGGCAGGTCAAACCTTACTTTTCTTAAGTAACTCCTGAAACTTTGAAGACAAATACGAGTAAACGATTTTGGGCCGGTATACAAGTTTGGGTGAAAAGTTTCCAAAAACAAAAAGTAAGTGTCTCCGAGCTGCCAAGGGACCAGACACTCCCTAATTGGTCCAAAAACAGTCCTGCCTTCTCAACTTCTGGCAATTTAGGAATTTAGGCAGGAAACCGTGGTGCAAAACAGAAACTTACCCGGTGAGATTAGAGAAAGCCTTCGACAAACTGAGAATGCTCTTTAGGAAAAACATACGAGTGCTGTAATCTATTTAGCAAGATGCTAATGCAGACGCACGGCCATCGTGAGGGCATTAATATGAACGCTAGTGTTACGAGCGTCGCATTGTAATTCGATATCCCGTTAACGCTAAAGAACCCTACATTTTGGTCGAAACGAGCCCAAATGATCCAGTGTCTGCTCATAACTCGGGTCATAATTTATAGCTAAGGGGAGAATACTTGCACACTCTTTGGACCCTTTCTCACCCTCCAAGCTAAATGGGAATGATTATGGACCGTTTTGTTTGGCCGTGGTAGAGTGGCATATGTTCACAATGCACAACCTAATTTGGTCGCTTTCGAGTGAGAGAAATCGCACTTACCCTTCGATTGGAGTCTTTTGGAATCTGCTCGGAAGCTACTGTCCCAAAAATAGAGGGCTACAAGACAAAAATGAGACAAAACAATTAATTAAACATTCCAAAATCCAGCATACAATTTCGGAAACACCGATGTAATTTTTTAAGTTCTTTTCAAATGCATTTGCAAAATTTATTTGCTATTTCTTTTATGAATCTTAAATTCCGATACAATTTGATCTTTGTTGTCTTGATTCTGATATAATTGTTCTAAACTGTGTGTCTCTTCTACAATTTATCCGAATTATGTTACACTTCTCGTGAATCCTAAGAATTCTCAAAAAAGTTTTCAAAGAAAGTTGTCTTTTTATTCTAATATAAGTATTCTAAACTGTGCAATCTTCTACAATTCAACGGAATTCTGGCACGCTAGGATTCTCCAAAAACTCTCCAAAGAAAAGAAAGAAATCAAACATTAGGGAGACGAAAGCGCAAGAAAAAAAGGTTTTAACATGTCGTGGGTAACCCACACCTTAAACTCTTTTTAACAAATGGTTAGGCCTGGCGTATTGGGTTCAATGGTTCAAGGTCTCAAGGGTTTAGGGTAATCCCTTACCCTAAACCCTTGAGACCTCGAAAGTAGAAGACTGTTAAGCAAACTGAAATCTGATCGGCTTTGAAGCGTGTTTTACTTCCAGTTTCACCCTAGAGTTGCGCCGCAGCAGACCATGACACCAGAACATTTTGTCTCAAATTGCATCTCATGTTTGTCTATACCTTTTACGTTTTACCCTCCTTTATATTTTTAAAATTTTGCTGAATTTGGAAAGATCACCTACGACCGAAGCTAAACACAGAACAGGAAAAGCTTTTCGAGTACCAAAAAGTCAAATATTAATTTACTATTGACTTAAGATTTAAAATTCAAGACCAACTAAAACACTTAAATTGCATGCGTGAATTAACAATTGTAAATTATTTTTTGTATTAACAATAATTAGCCTAGGCTGGTCCTTTTTTATTATCCATAGTCTCTTACAAATATGTCGTATTCTTGAACTATTTACAGGTTAGGTAGGAGAGCGGTTTGGGTGGAAGGCAAGAGAAGCTGGGGTGGTCCTATTACGGCTAAGTTTTAGAGCAGTGTTTGGTATTTTAGCGTCCCTGGTGTGGAGTGTTTGGATGCCGTTCTGGACTCAGTGACTGCTGAGGATAGGTGTGAAAATGTCAGAAAATTATTAGTGTCAAAATGTATGCGCTGTAGACTATGTTGCCTGATTAGGTTAGCTCTGTGGCTGTTTAGTAGGCGACAGTTAAACAGGACAGGGTGGAGGTGTTTAATGGGGCTCTCGCGGCAAGAGCAAGGTTTGGAAGTCGCTTTCTTGAACCGATAGAGGTAGCTCGGTGTGGGGAAGCATGTTGAGTGAACCTGGGTTTGGACACGGTTTACGAGTCTTGGGTTTAGTTAACGGTACAATTGTCTTACTGAACTGACTTATCTTTAAAATAATAATTGGTTGAACTTATGTTAACCAGATTAATTTAAATTAGTCATTTTTATCAACTTTGCTTTTGAAATGCTAATTAGATAAAAAAAAAGTATACGCTCTAGCTTTACTTATTGTTTTATATTTAGTTTTACTAAGTCTTTAACACGGATCAAAAACTCTTTACCTAACTATTTAAAATAATTTAAATTCTTGGAACAAATAAATATGATTTTTATAATAGTGTTTGGTGGGGCCAAATAATTAAAATGCATCAACATAAATACATAGAATAAATAAATCCACAAATAATAAACTTTTACTTCACGGTTTCATACATTTTAAATCTTGTTTTGTCAAATGAAATCTAGCTTTACTGCAAGAATAGCAATACAACAACGCGTTATCTTACCATGCATGCTAAGCGTGTCCTTCGCGAAACAGAAAAACAAAAATATTCCTGCTTCCACACAGCATACGCCATCTAGTGATACAACAAGTACGGTATGCTGGTAGTCCACGTGCGAACTATTTCGAATTCTACGCGACAACTCTGCTTGCTCGTGCGCAACTTTTACAAAATTACTAGAAAATGCTTTTAAACATTAATTAATCAAGACCGTGAGAATCAAGACGAGGAATCTAAAAAATGAACAAGTATTGTCTTAAATAAAGCAGTGAATGATAAACGAGTAATTATAGCATTTACAGCAGTTTTAGGCTTCCTTTTAATTTTCCTTATTTCTTTAAAATTAATTTTCTTCAATTACTTATTATTTAAAGTATTATGAACAAAATAAGTGATAAAATTTGATAATTCTAAATTTTTAACTAACACATTATAAATTTCGCTTTTTTCAGTCAGTCAATTTGAACAAAATCCTTTACGTTTACCAAGTATTTCAAGTGAATCATCCTAAGTCACCAAAGGGCTTGACGACAGAGAGAGGAAACATCAGTAAAACTTGCTCATATCATATGAATCACAAGTCCAGAAACACATTATACCCCATCTTCAAAAACAGGCTCTGGTAGGATTTAAAGTCCGACCAGATAAAGAAGATCGGAGTCTTACGCTAAGCCAGGGGTGTCCAACCCTATCTTCAATTCGCCAACGTTGGCGAATTGGCGAAAAATGTTGGCGAATCGGCTGTTCCAAAAAATTCACGGACAAACCTTGTCAAAAAGATCTTAATTTCGTAAATTCAAAAGGTGAATCTCTTTTAGCACTCTTGATTTGTTTCTTGGGCTGCAGCACTGAACGAAAAACTTTTACTGGTAGAACCGTTCAAAGTTTTGCGTTGCAACGATTTGGGCGAATTGTACTGTGTTGGCGAATTTGGCGAATTCAGAGGGTATTTTAAAGTGTTGGCGAATTGGAACCCCGATTCGCCAACACGTTGGCGAATCGAAAAAAACGGTTGGATACCCCTGCGCTAAACAGTACCACAATAACGGCAAGATCGAAATATCTTTTAAAACACTAACCGAAACGGCTGTCACAAGATGGCGCGCGTCTATTGTTTGGAAGTGCTGGAAGTGCTACGTATTGTAAACACAACGCGCACGTTACTGTGCAGGAAACTTTATTGCCGGTAATTTGATAACGGTTTAGCAAGTTTAGCTGAAACTTTGAACAAATTCGCAATCTTCCCTATTTTCTCTTTACGCAAAATATTACAAATTAATTTCAGACAAACATGTTCAAAATTAGATTGCCCTGACTTAGATAGTGGAATTTGCTATATTACTGCGAGCCAGCTTTCTCTAAATATCCAAAAATATTTTCGCAAAAGTAGCGACACTCAATTACTCCACGCGATGTACGGTTTATGGGAAAGTTAAACTGTCACCGCTAGTCCTTTCTCTAGTCCTGATCTCTAACTTTGCATAATATAGCACCTATTTATCTCATCAAGACTCCTTTACAAGCAAGTATAATGACTCCCCTAAAACCGCGTGTCCCTTTACACTCTGGACAGCACGTTCTCCACCAATTCCTCGTAATCCCCTTGTGTGTACTCTTAGGGGGGATTCACACCGAGCGCATAAGAGCAAAATAGCTCAAGCGAGGGACAAAGAAGGGAAAGGTGAACAATAGACTTTCAGGGGTTTCAGCTAACTTCCATAGCTTCATCGACAGAAAGGGGTTGGACTAAAGAAGGGGGTTGAGCAAGTTAGCAAAGGTATTGTAAACATATACCTAGTTTGGCTCCGCCTGTGGCTCACAAATGACAACAGGTAGGCCCACGGGGGCATAGTATGAACATAAGCATAAGGTCTTATGCGCTCGGTGTGAATCCCCCCTTACGGTCACACAACTCAGTTATGGTACACTACTCATTTTTACGAGTACAATTACATTCATTGCGTTTCCTCCCTCGTTTCCAGTGCCGGATGTCATGCTCTAATGAGGAAATAATCACGAACAGGAACTCAGACTCCTGTAAAGCTCACATTCGTCAAATGGCATGTGATAAATACGCACCAGCAGGATTTTCCTTATCGCCTTTTTTCTCTCACGAAATTCCCAATAATTCTTTCTTTTAAGTATTAAAAAAAAGAATTGCCCTCAAAAGTAATTCTTACATGGCTCTCTGTCTTCTCATCCATTTGCATATTATCAAAATCGCTGAGGATGGAAGAAGACGGTGTGCTAAGTGAATCGAGCGTTAGACTCCCCGGTAGTTTGAATGGCGGGAAACTGGCCGAAGTGTCGGTAGATGGCGTCAAGTTCGCGGGAGTGCTTTGGCACGTCGGCTGAGCTGTCGAAGGAGATTCCCTGGCTTTCCAGACTTCCGAAGTGGAGCTGCTGAACACATCCTCTTCCTTGACTTCCCGCACGCGCTCGTCCACCACGTGCCCGTTTTTCGTCACCACTACCGTGTCTTTGTTCACGGTTGTTTGTTTCACGGTTAACGATGTCTCCACGCGTACGGGGGCCTTCAAGATCCCCGCACTGATGAGCAAGCGGTTCAGGACGTCACACGGCGGCACAGTGCCGCTCAACATGGCCTGCCGAATGATGTCCCCTTCCTCGCCCACCAACGCCACCGGAGTGCCATTAATGAGCAGCACTTCCTCCTCTTTCACCGACGTGTTTTTCTCAATGTCCAACACTCGAATGTCCTTGCCCAACAAGGACTCGACGGTCTCTCGTATCTGAGCGTCGTCAATCATGGCCATTTTGCCTTTTTACACGTCTTGATTCCACTTCCAATCGAAATTCGTTTCAGTGATCTAAAATCGCGAATTTGAAATCTGGATTCAATGTCATTTTTGAAAATTTTCCTGTCGTTTAATTAATCCTTTTGGCTGAATTCACAGGGTGGTAGTGGTAGAATCACCGATTTTTGCACTGAGGAATCAAAGTATGGCAATAAATACAAAAACAACTATGATTGAAATCAATTTAGAATTTGACTGATGTAAAATGCCCAAGTTTTGGTTTAAATAAGCTTAGTTCGTGTTCGCTGGTCTCTTCTATGGTTAACACTGCAATGGTCAAGACCTACGGCGTGAATAGACACACAAGACTACCGTTGGCACTTGGCCACGCCCACTTTCCAGCCTTCTGTTGGACTTGTAGCTTACTGCTACTGGCACTTGAGTTTTTGTAAGATAAAAAACGGCAGAGCGTGCCCTATATTTACATACTTCCCGAAGAGGTCCTTTAAAATGCTCATTTTCATAAGCAAAAGGGTTTAGTAGAGACTTAATAACCATGCATAGCCCATCGTGCTGGCGAAAGCACAGCATATCAACTCGCTCTGCATCTGTAAACACAGCCAGGGTCCCTCTTTGCTCTTGACAGGGAAAGATTCCACCGGGTGCAATAGCTTTATCTCCGGCAGGGTGCAAAAGGGAGACATAAGCACAAAACCGTTGGCACCCCCGAAAGGGACCCAAGGTTAACGACTCACAACGCAAAACCCTCATCGCACGTGAACCTGTGGTGCTGTCAAGGGTTATTCATATGAAGGTTTCGTAAGGATAAAAGCGCTTTTCTCCACTATCTGATCTACACCCTCAAACCTGACGCAAACGTGAATAACATTTCCCCTTTTCGGTTTTATGGACCATTAACCAACCCTCAAAGCTTTTCTCTTCCATCATACTAAACCTAACCGGCTTTATTCCTCAAATAAATGAAAAAAATATCGTAAAAACAACAATAATCTTTTTATAGAACTATATACCGTTGTAATGAAGAGTATACCCAATTGTTAAAAGCGTGCGTGTAACTTATACAGTTCCTTCTTCAAACTACCTCTAGAGGGCGGGATGTCTTTGACGAAAGTATACGAACGCGCATCGTTTCCGCGCATAAAATTGTACTGGATTAATCTCGACTACCATTTACCCAATTCGGATGGAACTTTCTGATTAGCAATACAGTAAGGTAATACCTACTAAATACGAATGAAAGACTTCCCTCTTTAATTTCTCACCGTTAAACAACAATAAAGCTAACGACAACCACCATAGACAATCAAGAAACGTTAACATTATCAAGCAGAAGCAAACGCATGTGATTATATTTTAACTTGAGAAAAGGACGGGCGACTTTCAGGGTGCCCAGTTCTAAAATATTGCTCTACCTGATTATGCGTTGGCGTTCTAGGCGATCACACGGTAAAACCCTGAGCTATTGTACAGCGAACTGGCCTGGAACACATGTTTCCAGCTGTGAAACCTGTAAGGTGTGAGGCGCTATTCTTCCCATATGCTAAATATAACCTTTTGATCTCTTTATGAATATTGCCATATCCCTTTCCAGGCACACGATTGCCTATAACTCCTCCTTTTCTTAATATACGTCTAAACTTGGCTTCTGTCAAAATATATTTAAAGGAAAATTGTTTCCGCGGAAAAAAAGGCAGAAAACGAAGTGGACAGCGTCTAGGTGGTCTAGGTCTAGACTCACTTGACCTGCTTAAACCAACAGAAACGCGATTGATGGATAGGCCTCGTGGCTCGTTGAGTTCATTTGTTTGACAAGTGAATATTTATGATGCATGTTAAGGTTAAAGGGCAATAGCCAACGACATAGCATATTGATATTTGGATGGATTCTTATTGTACACATTATTCTAAGAATGGGAAAATTTGTTTCAAATTTTTCTGACTAGCCGTTCCCGTGCTATTGACTTGCGAAGTTTTGGCATTTTTCCCGCCGCGAAAACCGTGACGTCAAAACCGGGAACAGCCCTAGAGTGTAGCTTACTGGCGCTTTGCTATGCACTGGCTTTGTTTGGCTTCCTCTGTGCTTTGTGAATTTTAGTGGAAAAAATGGCAAGTAAACTGCCATCAAAGACAAATAACCATAGTGGTAACTATTGTGTTGCTTACGGTTGTAATAACAGTGGAAGGTCTGGTGTAGGGATTTATACATTCCCAAAAGACGCAGAAAGAAATAGAAGACGGCAATGGGTTTTGCAAGTGCAAAGGACTAGGGCTGATTTTGTGGAAGCCACAAGTAAGTCGGCGTCTCTCTGTGGTAATCACTTCACCGAAGATCAATTTGACAGTAGTGTTGACCGACAATTAGCAATGGGATTTCGGACAAAATCTCGTGGNACTACAAAGACCAAATAGGATAGTGACATATGTACGTTTTAGATTGTCCAAGAATTGCTGCTTCAGAGAGAAAGTAATTCTGTCCCAACAGTTGCAACAAGCACTTGTACGTCGGACTCTGAGCCTGCCTTAGTTTCTTTGGAGTCTTCTATCAAAGAAGGGGCTTCCCTTCTTTTTGATAGAAGGGGCTTCTATCAAAATAAGCGCTCTCGTCGAAACCTTCCGCCATTTTACTCGCTTAGGGTATCACTTTGAGTTTGACACTTTGTATACACGAAACACAGGTCTGTGGTGCGCCAAGGTGCCGTGGCTCCCGTTATTGACGTCACGGCGCCACGTGACCGCG
The DNA here is from genome assembly GCA_022832285.1 of Lepidurus apus apus. Classification (NCBI taxonomy): domain Eukaryota; kingdom Metazoa; phylum Arthropoda; class Branchiopoda; order Notostraca; family Triopsidae; genus Lepidurus; species Lepidurus apus. Next base: position 6,610 of record JAGJRO010000731.1, on the reverse strand, counting down.
CTGGGCCAATGGTAAAAATGCCCGATTTGAATTTTAGATTTCTTATGTTTTGAAATATCTCAGTTTTGTTTTCGCGTATGATAAAAAGACACACAAAACTGGAAACTAGATTTTTTACTCCTTTTTATAAGACAAAGTTGTTTTTTGGTGGCTATTGCCCTTTAAGAAAATCGACGCTGATTTTGATCTGCAGTAAAAGTGTATAATTGGTAATTATTCTCTGTTGTTTTGGTAAGTTTTATTTGTTTCTCTGTAGTTTTGTCGTTACGAAAACGTTTGACCCTTGATTCCTGTATATCTAATTGCTCTGACCTTTTGTGCTTCTTAGAATTTGTGATGACCCAGGCCATTGTTCTGACCTGTGGTCTGTATTCCCTTATACCTATTTATTCTATGCTTACTGTTCCCTTATATATTGCCCCCCGTTTCTCTGTACATATTCAGTAGTGGTCTGACTGCCAAGTCAAGTAGCCAAATAAAGTATTTATCAAAAAAACCATCCTGTGTTCCTTCTCTCACACAACGCAGGGTAAATTCTCGACAGGTATAAGCAGTGAAAATTTCAGTGTTGTCCAAATATGAAGTATTTGACTGTTTTGACGAGATTATCTTTAAACTTTTTTTGGCGTTTTCTGATGTATTGCGAAGGAAAATATTTGCGTACAGTGAGCTTAGTTTTACAGCGTATGGGTACTGATAGTAGGGTTCAGTAGCGGTCAAAAAGTGGAAAAGATGGTATTGAGTATGCCGGTACTTTGTCACTGTACCCATTTTGCGGAGTAAAAAGTCCAGGACTTTTAGTGAGAAAAGTAGCACCGCAGTGTTGTTTCCGTCTTGGGTTGTAAAGTAAAAAATGTCTCTTTTTGAAGGGAGTTGCATTTCCAGGAACCTGTTCGTTTAATGAAGCTCGCTATAATTGGGTATGAAAAAGTAAATGCGAAGTAGACACTTTGAATCTTTTTTAACGCTTCCTTATATCTCGTTTCTGAAGAGACAAGTTTTTTAATTAGTATCTAATTTTGGAGGATCAATTTTTGTCTGGTTCCGAAAAGTACTACACGAAGTGTGAAAAATTAGCGAAGACTTTGTTTATAATTAGATAAAATCTGTTCATAATTAGATGCAATTGTTTGTAAATATAATAAAGAAGTTTATTGTTTCCGTTTATTGAAAGATAGTGGCAGACTTTGGCAAAGTTCGATAGCTTGTGTTAGTAGATAAGTTAGTCAACTGAAGTCCAGTTAGCTATCTTTGAGGTTTTCATCGTATTTTCTTCAGTTTGAATCACAGCAGAATCTAATTTGTGTGCTTTTATGAAGGACGCCAGTCAACAGATTTGGATCAAGTCACCGAAATATTTATTGTAAATGTAAATACATGTTTATCGTAAATAAAAAAAAATGTAAGTGTTAATAGTTTTGTTTTACTTAAAAATCAGAATTCTGTTCCTATTCATATAGAGTTTATAGGATTTTTAACAAATCTCAAGAGTAATAAAGGAATGCAGTTTTGTTTGAAAGTTTTTATTTGCGATGCATTGGATATATGTACCAGTGGTGCATAAAAAATGAAAGTTTGAATTATCGCGCGCCGCTTAAGTATCGCCATCTGGGAGTCCTCAACATGAAGAAGCCTCGCTGAAATCAGCCAAAAAGTCAACACGTTCTCTGCCAGAGTCTTTCCAAAACTGGAAAGACAAATTTCACACCAAGGGTGCATTTTATTGTCAACTGATTCGTTCACCGGTTCCGCCGTTAAACTGGTCTCGTTGACAATAAAATGGACGTTCTGCACGTCCCCGTTTAACTGGCTGAAGTTGAACATGAGTTGACGATAAAATGCCGGTAAGCCATGAATTTGGCGGGAATCATGAGTCACATAAGGACATGTGTATTTAAACCAAATTTGTATTCAAATCAGCTCCATAATTGTATTCGAATCAGCTCCATAATTGTATTCAAATCTGTATTTCAAATAATTTTGCTAGTTTTCTAGAAGACGTGCTTACCGTAGTTTGTTGACTTTGAATCACAGCAAAATCTAATATGTACCCTTGTTTTATGAAGGACGCCAGTTAACAGATTTAGATAAAATTTCCGAAATATAGATTGTAGCAGAAAATCAGAATTCTGTTTCTATTCGTGTAGGGTTCATAGGATTTTTAAGAGGAACAAATTTCAAGAGTAATAATGGAATGAAGTTTTGTCTGAAAGTTTTTATTTACAATGCTTTGGATACAGGTACAAGTGGGGCAAAACTGTAAATAGATGGTAATTACGGCAAGGTGAAAGATTATTTTACCTTGTGTGATAATATTTAGTCTATTTGAATAGGTTGTTTATGGAATACGTTCGTGTAAGCGATTTTGGAATGTACGTTTTGCAAAGAGGAAAGGAAATTTGAAGTGCGGACTACATCGCAGCGGAAGAAAAGGAGTTAAATATACCAGGATGTAGTAGCTACAAAAAAAAGTGGTTCTTGTGTAACGTGGTGTGAACAGATAAGGAAGAAAAGAATTGCTTTTTGGACAGTGTAGTTTGTAGTGTTAAAAAGGTGGAAGAATCGTTCGATTCTTGTATAGGACTAGTAAAATGAGTGTACATACAGTACTGGGCACGTAAAACGACGCAAGCAAACCGTCGGGTGCGTAATGGCCCGACAGTTACGCGAGTGGTGTCCCTCTTTTCTGTCTTTCAAACATTTGTGACCCACAACAACGCTTCCTCCCACTGGCGTGGTACGTTGGCAATGGGACGTTGTATGGGTTGTTTTATGTGCCAAATACTGTACGTGGGAGAGTATATAAATTTTTCTAGGTTCCACATAGCTAGTTACATAGAGGATTGTAGGATTTTTAGTGAGGGGGGAGGAGAGTTGAACCTGGGAAATAATTGTCGATAATAGTGGAAGTAGAGAATTTGGAATTTCCAAATGGAATGAAGGTTACGTGACGTGACAATGTCTTTTATAATCATATCACATTTGGAAATGGAAACACCATGTTGCAATGGGCGCTGTCAGTATAGAGATTGAACTTTTTTATAAGTGTGGATGGTACCGAGAATTAATGCACAGAGTATTATGGGAATCGGGGGAAAGTGGCGTACTATATGAAACGGGAATTTTGTTCATTATGCAACGCACTATTCAGGAGTACAGTACATACATTTTAATTGTTACGTTGATGTAACAAAGGACGTTTTGGGAAAACGCAATGCATTTGCTGCATTTCGTTCCTTCGATTGAGAGTTTCAGTGTTTTATGGAGTAATGCGATGTGGAAGTTTGCTCATGGAAGTTTGGATATCCGTTGTACAGATACGTTCGCTTTTCGTAGAGAATGAGTGGTAGTAGATGGTTTTTGTCTTCTGTGTGGAACTGCGTGAGTACCTTACAGACACAGAAAGGTGTAGGCAGATGTTGCGCCTTTTTCTATGGATAAGATTATGTTTAAATAATTGTTTTCTTAGAGAAGATAGGATTTTGATAGGATAAAAAGCCGGAGAGAGCATGCAAAAATTGGAGTTCGTTAGCGGAGAGTGTGGTATGATACTCTTAACAAAAACTTAGGAAAGCGATTTGATTGGAAAGAATTTATGTTAAGATTTTACGATGTAGCGAGAAGCGAGTCAAAGTTAGCATGCATTTTAGTTCTAAAAGGATTTGTGGAGAGAAATTACTTATCGGTGTTATTGACAGGATAGTAGTCATTGTTTTGTAAGAGAGAATGACGGTCTTAGTTGTAGCTGCTCCATAGTGAGGATGTTGATAACGTTGCACGTTTGTTGATCTTGTAAAGTTGATACAAAATAGCACGTTTGGGTGGTGTAACGGTTTGTGCTAGCGAGATGCTGTAGAACTGGTGTAATGGGAAAGTGCGTAATTAGTCCTAGAGAGAAAGTAAACGTTGATTCTAATTATAATTAAGATTTTGAGGGAGCTCGTAAAATTTTTCAATAGAAAAGTGCTTGATGATTTTACCATAGTTTTTGGCGATAGTCTTCTCCCGTGATTTATCACTGGGAGTATTTCTTCACACTTTCTACATTACGAAAGAATCTCTGAAAGTGATTTTTTTCTCAGTGCAGCAAGTTCTGTACGGTTCTCATATTTGACAGAAATATAAGCATTGCGTATGAGAAAGAAGCGGGCTTGCAATGGTGAATGTTGATAAACTAGAAATATTCCACTTGTCCTAAATTGCTTGTGTTCGCTCTGCACTGTTGCATTCTGTTGTGAAAGAAAGTTGATGAAAAGGAATAGTCTCCTGCAAATGAGTTAATTTGTAAATTTCTTAAGAAAATAGAATCCGAAAGAATAAGAAGTCGTGTACTTACTTGTATTTATTGCAGTTTTCCAACTGCAGTAGGGTCCGGTTAAAAAGTCTTGAAATTTTTAGCGGAGTGCCATTGTTGTAAAATGGGTACGAGCGTAAGTATTGTTGGGAAGGCGCGAAATGTACTGAATGTAATTGCGGGGTTATTGATTCCTGTGTTTCGAATTTTATTTTAAACTATGTCAGGAAGTGTTATGGTATATACAGGGAGCATTTATCGAATGGTATTTGGGCAAACTACGATGAAAAGCATTTCACTTGACAGATTAAATGTCAATTAGTGTAATACTGTACTGGATAGAAATATGATTATGAATTTAGCTATTTTGAGAGATGCTCTCTTGTCGTTTGTTCTTATTTCGTTTGCATGAAATACATTTATATTTAAACTTATTATTTTATAAATTAGATTTTTACGTCCATTTTTCATTTTCTTATATGATTGATAATGCATGTGTAAGTCCTTGGCAGTTTGAGGTTAAGTATCAGGTAATTGAATGTGAATAATTTTGTGATCTGAATAGTATGTTTCATACACACCAGTTTTAGGATTGTGTAAGTTAGAGTAAATATGATCCAACGTTGATGAATAGTCGGTTGTATATGAAGTAATATGTTGTCTTAGAGTCAGGGGTTTGAGTATGTCAGCAATTTTGGCAGCGTATGTAGTGTGAGTATGCATATCGACATTAAAATCGCCCATAAGTATAATTCTTTCAAAGGAGCTGTCAACGTCTCGTACGAGTTGCTCCAGTGCGTCGTACAACTTTTCTATATTGTGCCCATGATGTCTATATAATACGTATACTGCTAATCGTAATTCCTTAACGTGAAAGGTAGATACTTCAAGGTATTTGTTGGAACACAGACGAGTAAAAATTCCAGTAAGTTTGGAATAGATAACGATTCCATAAGGTGAATTACCCTGGTGAGTTGTAGCGAAATCCATACGGTGTAACTGGAAGTCTGGTAAGTTATAGTCGTTGTCTCTATCAGTTGCGCATAAACGAGTTTCACACATGGCAAATATAGCGGTCATTGCGACGAAAGGATCACATAGAATGTCGAGAATGTGTTTTCGTAATGAGACGACGTTTAGGAACGCCACGATTTTTGTTTCAGATAGAACAGATCTTACGTCCTCCAGTGTGAGTTTTTGAGGATTGCTTCGGAGACGATCCACTTCATTTTTTATGTCGGAAGACACTTTAATACCGGATTCATTAAGATCTTCAATGTAAAGGCCATCAAGTCGTTTGGCTCTGCTGATCGCTACGTAATGCATGTTGCATGTTGCGTGAGCCAAGTTAACAACCACCTGCTCCATCGTTTGTCCTTGGGCACGATGAATTGTTTTTGAGGTATTAGGCCTTAATGGGTACTGGAGTCGCTCGAATTCTGTTCTAAGGAACGTGTATCTGCAAGTTACAGGGAATACAGGTGTCCATTGTTTTGAAACTGTGCAGTCTTGTTGGTATAATTGTAGATGTTTGTCACGGCAATGCTTACCCACAGAACTGTCTTTAAATTCTACCCAAATGGGAGTCTGTTTCGAACAATGTAATATAGGACACGAGTGCTTAAAATTCGCGTCAACATTGTCTTTACCTAGAGGTGGTAAATTTTGTGGTAATCTTCTAATTGTACATTCGGATCCATTCGCCATACCATCACTAACGTCGGAGTTAATATTATACTCAAAAGGCAAATCAATTGCTATGAATAAATAACGAATACTGTTAGTACTAGTAGTTTTATTAGGTAGCTTCTTTAATAAAGAATTTGTATCAATACCCTTACAGCCTTTTATGGGCATATCATTACTAACTATTAAAATTTTATCATTTTGCGCATTTTCCCATTCTTTTTGGTTGTAGCAGTCAACGTCGTTATTTCGGTAACTAATCCGTTGTATATGTGGAGGGGGCTTCGGAGAAATTCGGCTACGCAATACGAAAGTATCTTCCTTTGTATGTTTTCCTTCACGTAGACGGTTCAGTAGCTCGGCGAACTTTAAGTCTTCTTTTTGTCGCATAATTTGTTGTAGTTCATAAATTTTAAAGTTGTCTATCCACAGGTTTTGTGCTAAGCAACGTGCCCCTGTATTTGAATATTTGAAAATAGGCTGGGCTTTTGTAGGTGGTAGCTGAAAGAGATCACCGACACGTAATATTGATTTGCCTCCAAATATTCGGGAACAGCCAAATATTTCTTTCAAACGGAAATCAATATAATAAAGCATATTTATTCCAACCATGGAAACTTCGTCTATTAT